>CM029016.1:77702696-77845317 GCA_016801055.1 Panax notoginseng | reverse complement strand
CTAGCCATATCTAGTTTTTAACCGTTCAAATGTTGTGAAACTAGAACCATTGAGCTAGAATGGCTAAGATTTATTTAAATCTAGTTTTCTTTCTAACTTTCAAATATATTATGTGAGCCTAGGAATCACGGGATCTACGGTTTAATCCATAAATTTAGATCTGGTTCCCATGATGGACCCTTTTCAGTTGTACAACTAGCTTGCAAATTTTTGTACTTGTAAATATAGACCTTTAAAACGGTTATCCGGATTTAAGGTCCCTATAATATTGAAAATCTTATGTATGGTGATTGGGCATACTTTGATGGCTTTCACACCTATAAGGAGCCCGACACTTATATGTATATTATTTTGTCGAAGATGCTTCGCATCTAGAGAAAAAAGTCAAAATAAGCCGAATACAGAATAAAATGGAAGTATCAAAGGCCTCAATTACTATGTGAGCATAAAGGTTTGAAAACCTGTTTCAAAACATCATTTTATATATCTTGTATTAAAATTAAACTTTATACAAGTCAAACCCTTTGTATATAGGTACAAAAGAGGCATAACACTACTTCCAAATAAAGCACTTAGGCCTAATTAACTGCAATGCGCGCGCGCATACACACACATACACATATTAAAGAATCAAAAAGCGCGGTAACCGTGTTTCACGGAAGTTGGGGGGTGCCTAACACATTCCCCTCGCTTAATCAAGCCCCCGAATTCTATGAAATCTCGGTTTCTAAGACCAATTAAACAGCGTCCAATAATTGGGCCATATTGCAAAATCTTCCAAAACTCAGTTGAGTTGGTACAACCATTTTAACTCATACCAACTGGCGGCTCTGTCTAATTCGGACCAATAAAATCAAAAAATTTCAAATTGTCGACATTATATGTTTAGCTTTTTCCTGAAAACTGACCCTTCAGATCAAACAAATTCACATAGAAACACATAAAGGGTAAGAAACACTTCGAAAGAAGGAGATGAAAATCTTTCCGGTGTCGACAGGTGGCGACTCTGCTAGGGACAGTAGAGAGCTTAAGCCGCATTTCAATCTTTTTGATTCCCTTCTATGTGCATGTGTGTGAAATGATGTCTTTATATTGAATGGATGTGAATATCTCTTTTACCGTGCTTTATATTTGTGCTTCGCACAATGTCATCATTTTGCATGCAGTGAGACACGATGAATGTATGTTGTGTAGTCCCTCCATTAGGAGGCAATCCTGTCGGTTGCTTGTTGGTGTAAAATCTAGTTACGCACAATGCGCAAGTATATGTGGTCAACAAGTAATAAAGTGTAAGTATAGTATCGTTCACACGAGGAATTATTAATACAAATTACCAAATACTAACCCTTAACCAAACTAATTTTAATTTAAAACAATCAATTTAAGGTTATGAATTACATTATTTAATTAAACTAATTCTAATTACCACTAGCTAAAAATCAGATTATGGATATTTAAGATCACAGCTTCACTTATTACTTCACTAAAATTAATACACTTCTTATCAATTAAGCTCACTATTTTAAATTTTTAATCAAGAACACATAAATAAATATGATCATCTCTCAATGCATCATACTCAAATCAACTTAAATCCACAGATGATAGAATTAAGAAACACCCTAATTATCTAATTCACTATATCTCTATGTGTATTACAATTAAAGAGAATTTAAAGCACAAGTTCTCTATCAGATTACATGGAATGTATATGTATATCTTTATCCTAGACATAAATTACGAATTCTGACGCCATGTATAAAACACAATCACATGCTATTATGATCAGATCTAAATCTATAATCCATCTCTCGAGTTCATATAGATTATCACGATAATTGTTAGCCAGGTAATTAATCAATTCATCACAAATCATAATAGACAATCCAAGAATAATCACAATAATTAATAGAGAAGCATGTTAGTTCCCAGAGGCACAATAGTTATCTAGAAGGGGGGGGTTGAATAGATATTTTAAAAATTCTTTTCAAAATTCTTTGTCATATATTGTTAATCAATTTCAGCGGACTATGTGATTTGTTTGTTCCCCTTTAAGATAAACAGAGTTAATAGTTAACAGGCAGTTATATCAAGTATAACAGTTAAAGCAAGAATATAAAAGATACAGAGAATTTAAGTAGTTCAGTGCATTCAAAGCTTCTAGTCCACTCTTCTACTCCTTGAGCAGAAAATCCACGAAGGATGTTTTTACAATCTTCGAATCACTTATATTCCTTCAAGACCAGCAGTCTTGAAACTTCTTAGTTCACTTAGAACTCTTCAAGTCTAACAGACTTGGAACTTCTTACTTCTCTTAAAGATATTTGAGTTCTTGAATGGTGCTACTCAGTTGTCGTTAAGCTTGTGTTCGAAAGAACTGAGTAGCTGAGCAAACTTTCTTTTTAGATCATAGAGTTGAGCGTTGTGTATTCTTCAGCTTTTTGTTGTATGCTTGCTTTTCTCTTACTTCTACATCTGATTTGTATATAGGGTGCCTTTGAAATGTCTCCGTTTGAAGGCATCCATTGAAGCATTAATTGTATTTGACATTTCTAAGCACTGATGGTGACTTTTTGCAAATCTTCTGATTAGCCATCTGACCCACTAACACAATAGACTGCTATCTCACCTAACACCTGAAAAGGTGTTTTTGGCTGACATGTAGTACTTTCCTTAACTTCTTCAATACGTCTCTTTGTTATATACTAAGGATGAGTGTTGTGTCATTGGGATTCCCGATAGTCTCAACGTCTATAATCCATTCCATATTTGTTGAAATTTATTCTTAAACAAATGGATAAGGCCAGATGCTTCTTATGCAGACATATGATACACTACGATCATGATCGTAGTGTCTTGCAACATTAGTGCTTGATCCAGTACTAGTAGATGAGAACACTACGATTTCTCTTAAGTACAGGTAGACTACGATCTTTGCTTGCTTGATTTGCAGACTCTACGCTTCTGAGAGCACACTACAATTCTTGAGTTGACTCGGCAGGCGTTTAGATCACTCTACGATTCTGGGAGAGACCCTCCAAAGCAGACATACTATGATTTCTCGATGCTCTACGATTCTTCCTTGGCTTCTGCAATCTCTTGACTGGCTCGACAGACTACGATTCTGTTGAAGTCAATTTATTACATCTCAAGACATAGATCAACCTAACAGCTTTGATATTTTCTTCTATATATTCATTTACAGAATGATAAACATTAAAGCTCAGATTAACCTAACAAGTTTGATCTACCACTAAGTCCTTGTACATGTATTCCTAGAAGGACTTTACATATAATCATGAATATTTACTTTCAACATCAAATTTAAATATGCAATTTCCCAACAATCTCCCCCTATTTGATGTTGACATAACCAATGAGATTTGTATCATGATTATCAATTTCTAGATACAGTTGCTAGAAAGTAAATATGACTTAGTGTTTCAGTGAGCAGCTGAAATCTCTAGAGAATAAGCATGAATTTATTGATGTTTGTAAAAACAGATATTACAATAAAGCTTAGTTACATCAATAAGAAATGAATTCCAACTTATCTCTATTTCTTCTGCCTTTTACTCCTTGGAGGATTGGCATGCTCTGCATCTCTCATTCTCTTTCTGGCTTCATCTCTCCATGCAATATCTTCCAGCTCGCTTTGACTCAGCCTTTTTCTATGATCATGTCTATTCATAAAGGTAGGGTCTCCAATTGGCATACGTAGGCCAGTAGTGGTTACCCCTTGTGAGCTGGGAGATGGCCCTTGACTCCTTAGCAGTTGCGCCATGATAATTTGCTGCTGTTCAGGTTGTGGAGTCTGATGACGAGGCTGTCTTGAGGGAGGGCTCCTTGAAGATTGAGCAATGAATTTTTCTCATTTCCTTCCCCTTTATTCTCCCTCTTTATGTCAGCATCAAGGGTTAGAATGTCTTCAGATAGTCAATTCATACCTTGGATGAGCTCGTGGAGCTGATTCCTAGATTTAGCAATATCTTCACGATTTTCTTGGACTAGAGAATTAGTTCGAGATTTGTTCTTTTGTAGAATGACCACGATAGTTTTTGTTTGTTTAATTTGACCCATGAAAAATGCTTGGAATTCTTGCATTGAGGTTCGTAGACTTGAGATACTTTCCATAATTAGTTTATTTTGAGATTCCTGAGTCTTCTACAGAAGGAGAACTGCTTCCTTGTGCTTCCTGGCAGCCTAAAAGTGAATTTGATCCCTTTCATTGATACTTTGGATTATTTCCTTGATGATCTTCCGAAGCTTAGCCGTAAGCTCAGTTCTCAGATTGCTGGGGAGAGTGTTGGCATCATCGATCAAATGAGTCAGCCTCATATGAACAAGCTCAGAGTGAATTTCAAGATCTTCTTAAATATCCTTAGTCACCTTCTGGGATGCATTAGACAGCTCCGTTTTGGTAGGAAGATCTGAGAGAAGCTCAAGGAGTTGCTGAGTATTTGGAGGAGAGGCTCTCATATTTTTATTTTGCAAATTGTAGAGAACAAGATCAAGATCAAAATAATTATTAGTTGATGAGGAAGGAATATTTGAAGGAGGAGCATGTGTGTGAGGTTGAGTTTTAGGAGGAGGTGATGTTGGTGCTTGCTGATTGAGTGACTCTACGATTGGAGTAGGATCAATGTTCGTAGAGTGAGAGATGGTAGGAGACTTGATCAATATAAAATTAGGCAAATTTGGTTCAACAGTTACAGAATGTTGGGATTCTGTAGCTGGAAATTGATTTAGTGGATGAAGTATCACTTTCAACCATCTTGGTAATTCGTAGAATTGGTTGAAGGTGGATGGAGGACAGTGATTAACCCTGAAAGAGATGGGAATTGATTGTACCTCATGCCCAGTTTCTGAAGACAGATGGTTAGTGAGTAACTTTTGGGCAAACGTGAGGTTGCCTGGGAATCCGTGAGCAAGCACTGAGATTGCTGGATAAACTTTGAAAGTCCAGAACATATGATCCCAAGAGTTGAGAATTTGGGCTCTGTGATAGGGCATCATAGGCAAGTAGGAGAATAACTTATTGTAGTTAGCTCTTCTATATCCATCACATCCTACTGCAATAATTTCAACTTCGTCATCCTCTTCTTATTCCCGATCTTCATTTGAAATTTCCACCACATCAATCATCTTCACTTCTCTTCTCTGTTCTTCTACTCTCTCCACCTCCATAGCTTCAACCCTCTCTATTTCTACAGTTTCAGAGGCTAAGATCTCTTGAGGAACTGAGGGAGGTTCATGATAATCTCTTTGCAACTCCTCCTCAGCTGTAGCCTTCTCTGACATAGGGACTACGTGAGGCTCCCCCTCAATCTGATCCTCTAGCTGTTCCGATTCTTCAGGAAGCTCCCCCTCAACTCGAGCTACATTCTCCTCAATAGCTTCGGGTAGCTCCTTTTCGATAGCTATTCTTCTGTCTTCTTCCTTTAAGATTCCTTTATTGACTATAATGTATTTCTTGACAAGCTTTCTCTTTATCCTCCTAGGCTGAGCCCCAGCCTCAGTACTCTCTTTATCTTCAGCTCTGAAAGTTTGTTCAGGCTGAGAAACTGTTGCAACATCCACCTGTGATAGGTTGGCAAGTCTGGACTCTACGATCGGTAGTGACTCTACGATCGAGGTGAGTGAAGACTTCTTTGATTTATGGCTGCGTTTTCCCTTCTTAAGCAGCTGAGAGATGGTAGCTCTGTCTTCTTCTTCCTCAGACTACTGCTCTTTCCTCTTCATTTTCTTCAGAGTCTCAGTGCCTGAACTCTCTTGGGGTGCATCAGTAGTTGAGCTTTGAGGCTCTTCTGTTGTTTGAGCCTTCATTTTCCTCTTAACCTTGCTTTTTTTGATCAAAGCGATGGCTTCCTCTTTATTAATTTCTTCTTCTTCATCAGTTTCCTTCACAACTGACATGTTTCCTGGTAGCCCAGATTCCTTTGCTTCACCAGTCCTTCCACTGGATTCAGACATCATTCTGACATTTTTTGCAGGATTTCTTTTCCAGTTTTAAAACAGCTGATGGATCATTTTTCTATTGGGATTGATGGATTCTCCTTCATTATCCCCAATTTTGTCACCCAAAGCTGATTGCAGGATTATGCTTATGAACAGCCCATAGAGCATCTTTCCAGAGTTCTTTGATTTCTTTGGACTGAGTATCCACTTCCCAATCCAATCGATAAGTAGGGCCCCATAGTTGAGTTGAATCTTGAAGCAGATTACTGACATGAGCTTTAGTTGAACTTCATTCATAGAGTCGTGGCCAGAGCTTTTATAGCATATGCACTTCCCAACAATGTCAACCAAAAACTCATACTTCTGGGAAAACTCTTTCTTCTTGTATCCCTTGACGTCCTGAAACTTTGTGTGACACATCTTCTTCAGACCTTCATAAAAGTCGATGACCTCCATAGATACAAGTCCCTTTAATTTGAAACCTAGGGCTAGGTTTATATCTTCAGCTTTGAGTGTAATTTGTTCCCCCTTGACCCTTGTAGTGATGATGTCGTTCTCAAAGACTCTATTGTTGTAGAACTCTTTCACCAGCTTCGGGTATATCCAAGACCAACTTTCTTCAGAAGAGATAGAATCTGGTGAAACTTAGGGTCAACTGTCTTGAATTCGTCGAAGCAAAGTTGGTAACCAGATATAACATTTGAAGAAGCCATTGATTGAACTCAGGTTGATTGAGCGTTTCTGAAAGCTAAGGTTTCTGCTGGTAGAGAGAGATGAGCTTTTTGAAATTCTTGGGTGAGTTTTCAAAAAACCTTTTTAAGCTGTATTTGTAACTTCCCTCCTCACGATCTGCATAGTGGGGCACGTGTCGAGTTCTACCGGGCTCCACGTGTAAGACCCCAACTTATTATAAATGAAATTGAATTTTCTCTATTTATTATTTTAAAATAGTAAGGGTTGATTTGATTAATGTGATTAGTTATGGGTACAAATGCGTAAATATTTTTAAACAAGCAAGTGGTTATAAAATATTCATTGTTGTCGGGGAATATTTGGTTGGTCGTGGAATATTCTTACTGTCGGGGAATATTCGTACGACGGCGCAGTCTTGTGTGGGCCTCATAACGGAAAGCGATTGGATGAAGAAAACGACAAGTATAAGTTGTTTATAAATAACGACGTAGTTGTTACCGTTAATACTGTTGAAATACTCGGTGGTTAAAACACAGTAGCAAACGGTATTGCACCAATTATTGATTCTTACGTAAGAAGGAACTACTCAATAATTGTTACAGTAATTACTGTTTAATATTTTATTTTATTGATTCAATAATTGCTACAATGATATTTTATATTACTGTTATTCAATAATTGTCACTACACAATATTTTTCATTATCGGAGCAATAATTCATATTATCTGAATAATATTATTAGATAATATTATTGGTAATATCTAGAAAGTTCTGTCTAAGGAGAGGTTTGGTCATCTAATTGCGCGCCAGTAAGGAGAAATCCTTATTGGAAAGCCCCCTCTTTTCCTAGGAACGGCCTGGTTGTCGATATTGTGATTCTGTAATATTATTTATAAATAATTAATTATTGATTTATATGATAAGGAAAATATTCATTTTATGTGGATATAGATGGAGAAATTTTTAAAGTGACAATTGTTGAAAAATTGATATTTTATTTTTTTTGATAAAATAATTCATTTAAATATATTGTTATATTTTAATAATATAATAATGGTGATATTTTTACAATGAATGTGGGATATATGAATATATGAGGAGGATGAGTATTTTTGTTGCAAAAGTTATTTAAAACATGTTAAACATGTCTGTGGGCCCATTTCTTGACTGAAATTTGATTATAGCTTGTAAAATCGTCCGTATGTGAATTTCGGTCAATTTCTGTTTGGAATTTGGAAAAACTTTCTTCTGCAAAGTTGTAGAGAATGAAATTTCCTATAGTAAGGACATAAGATTTGAATTTTTCTGATAAAAGGGCTATTTATTATGAATTATTGAAGTTCCGTAGTTTCGAAATAATTAATTTTTGAAAGTTTTAATTATTTTTAATAACAAAAACATTTTTTTTGTTTTTGTCATTATTGGTGGCTGAATTCAGATGGTCATGGTGGGCGTAAGAATTTAAATAAATAATATTAATATTTTATTAAATTTTCTACTTTGGTGTTCTAAGTATTTTCCTATAAATAGGGTTGTAGACACTCGAAAATTTTCTGTACACCTGTCACTAACATTGCAGGAGAACAGATTCGTCTTTTAAGAGGGAACCCTGAAAGACGATCCATATCCATGCCGGATACTACCGGAAGTTCAGCAACAACCCCGGATCGCAATCTGGGAGTAACAATTCTAATCTCGGAGATAACCCCGAGGCATGCAGATTAATACCGGAACACACACCGAAGAAGACCGATTAATCTCGGAGAAAACCTCGAGGTATCCAGTCTCAGTCCCAACCATGGGAATAGCCACCAACCTTGGTGATAACCCCAAGGAATACAATTTCAGCAATAACCCCGAAATGCTTGTTACAAATGCAACTAGCTTCAATCTCGGCGCTCACAACGAGATGCACTGTGTGACGCCCCCAAAATTAGGTATACATCACTCATCTTAGGTCGTCAGATACATGGTACAGAATACAAATACAACTTACTAATACAACTGTCGTGTACAATACGATAAAACATAACGGTGAGTTTGAATACAATTATTGTCTACTAGAGACTATACAAACTCAAAAGGAGTCCTCATTACAATTATTGTCACACTATTTAACAGAATAGTGAGGACTACTAATACTATCATCTGATCCATCACTCCGTTCCCCGACTCGTCCCAGCTATATTCTCATTTCCTGAAGAGAACAGTGAAAGAAAGGGTGAGCTCAACTAGCCCAGTAAGAAATATTATGACTAAGATAATGCAAAAAAAATTATCATTAGCCTTCAACAGTGTTAAACTGAGAAAATATAACGAACATCAAGTTTAACTGCAGCGGAACAAGCAATCCATTAAAAGAGTCAAGTAGAAAATAAAATCTACTATCTTCTATGATTTAAAAGGTTTTTCAACACTGTTATCGCTGTGACTCAGCTTAATAAAATAACCCACATCATCGAATCACCCCTGCACTACGGCCAAGGATATTCGTGTATTTATTAATGGTCATGATCATGCCAACAACTGTCCATCAATGCACTACGGGCCAATGAGGACTTTTACCACATCATTTGTAACATTACGGTCATGATTATACCGAATAATCCCTGGTCATAATCATACCAAGTCCATCTATGCACTACAGGCCACAAATGACTTTCAACATTTTATAAACATGAGGATGATGACAATGATATAAGAATTCAATAAAACAAGTTCAAGAATTAATTTATCCAAGAATTAACAACGTCCAAATTGTCAACATGATACTGCTTTGTGGTGTAAAATTCAAGAATGCTTAGAATAATATTTTCATGAAAAGATACTGGATGAAACGCAATTATCAAGGATATTCCACTAATTTCATGGAGTATAGAAGTTAAAACTTAACCAACTGAGTATAATAAAGAATGGAATAACAAAAGAAATCACCCGGCATGCAATAGACCGCACAGACAGGTTATTCTAACAGAATAATAAATAATAGAACCAGGTCCGGCGTAAACGCACAGACAGGATATTCCGACAGAATAATAAATAATGGAACCAGGTCCAGCGTAAACGCACAGACAGGATATTCCGACAAAATAATAAATAAGGGAACCAGGTCCGGTGTAAAACACACAGACAAGATGTTCCAACAGAATAATAATAAGACGGAACCAGGTCCGGTGTAAAACACACAGACAGGATGTTCCAACAGAATAATAATAAAAACGGAACCAGGTCCGGTGTAAAACACACAGACAGGATGTTCCAATAGAATAATAGAAGAATGTCACAAAGTATAGGGTAGACCGCGTATACATGTTATTCCCACATAATAATAAGAAATGGAATAACAAAAGTTCTCTTCATGAACAAGAAAGAATAACACCCCTTACCGTTTTAAAGAAGAACTGAAATAAGGAAGTAGTTAAGTAGCAGAATACTTTTCTTCTCTCTCTATAGTTTCTCTCTATAGTTTCTCTCTCTAGAGTTCAGTGAATTCGTAAGAAATAATGAAGGAATGAGCTGCTATTTATAGAAAAATGGAATGCATAGAAACTAATCCATGAACGGTCCAGATTGATTACTTTAATCTGACGGTCCATATTTAAAGAAAAATCTTTTAAATAAAATATAATATATTCTATTTATAGAATAACTTTAATAAAGTATTCTGTTTTATATAAAAAGATGTTTCTGTTTTATTACGTTAATAATACGAATAAAACAAAACTTCATTATCGCTAAATAATTCATATTATTAACTGACAATAATTGAATCAAACTGAGTGACTTCTCACATAAGTATTAATAATCAATACCGTGTGTTACTATGCAACCACACGTGTTACTGTACTTTTACTACTGAGTAGTTCAACAGTATCAATGGTAAAACTTCCGCCGTTATTTTTAATAAAATATTTTTATCGTTTTCTCAATCCGACAATAATTCCGTTGTGGGGTCCACCAATGATTGTGCCGTTGTACGAATATTCTCTGTTAAAACGAATATTCCCCGACCAATCGAATATTATATAACAACTTGCGTACTTTACAAAATTTATAAATATTACCCACAACTATAACATTATATCAAATTAACTCCATAATATTCAAAAATAATATTTATAGAAAATTTATCTTTATTTATAAAAGTTGGGGTCTTACAACCTCTCCTTCTTATGAAATTTCGCTCTCGAAATTAGGATACGTACCTGGTATGTCGAAGAGGTAAGGATACCTTGACTTCATTTCATATTCTAACTCCCAAGTCATTTCCTCAACATCGTGATTTCTCCACAAAACTTTGACTTGAGGTATAACCTTGGAGCGTAGAATATGTTCCTTCTTATCCAAGATTTGAACATGAACTTCTTCATACGTCAAATCCACCGCTATTTCGTCCGGTTCTAACTCAATAATGTGGTTCGGGTCTTCCACATATTTACGTAACATGGATATGTGAAAAACGTTATGAACACGAGACATACTTGGCGGTAAAGCGAGTCTATAAGCCACAATTCCTACTCGATCGAGGATTAAAAAATGGACCGATGAATAGAGGATTGAGCTTTCCTCTCTTTCCAAATCTCGTAACTCCTTTCCATGGAGAAATATGTAAGAACACATGATCTCCTATATCAAATTTCACGTCCTTTCGATGAAGATCAGCATAACTCTTTTGTCGATCTTGTGAGGTTTTTATACGTTGTTGGATCGCTTGAATCTTTTCTGTAGTCATACGTACCAACTCCGGTCCCAACAATGTTGATTCACCCACCTCATCCCAGCATACTGGAGAACGACATTTTCTTCCATACAATACTTCGAATGGAGCCATGCCAATACTTGCTTGATAACTGTTGCTGTAGGAAAACTCCACCAATGGTAAGAACTTGTCCCAACTTCCCTTGAATTCAAGGACACAGAGTCTTAATAAATCTTCTAGAGTTTGAATAGTCCTCTCTGATTGTCCATCCGTCTGAGGATGATATGCCGAACTAAATCGTAAATTCGTGCCCATAGCTTTTTGTAAACTAACCCAAAATCGTGAAGTGAATCTTGGGTCTCGATCAGAAACAATGGATACTGGCATACCATGCAGTCTTACAATCTCGTTTATGTACATACGAGCAAGACGTTCAAGTGTATAAGTTTCTCGTATCGATAAGAAATGAGCAGACTTGGTCAATCTATCAACAATGACCCAAATCGCATATATACCTTGAGAAATCTTAGGAAGACCGGTAACGAAATCCATGGTAATGTGCTCCCACTTCCATTCTGGAATTTCAAGTGGTTGCAATGGACCATTTGGTACTTGATGCTCCGCTTTGACTCGTTGACAAGTTAGACATCTTGAGATAAGCAGCGCTATCTCTCGCTTCATATTGCTCTACCAAAATGTATGACGAAGATTATGATATATTTTGGTACTCCCAGGATGGATTGCAAACGGTGTGTTGTGCGCCTCCATCATGATTTCATACTTGGAACACAAAGTCTGGAGTTGACTCGAAGTATTCCATCTTCATCGATTCTTGCTTCCGGCATAGCACCTTCTTGCACTTTCTTCCTCATACGCATCAGCTCCAGGTCTGTAGCTTGAGCAGCTTTAACTCTATTGATTAAAGTTGGTTCTACTCGTATATTCGCCATCATCACATGGGTCCCTGGAGTCTTTAACTCTATCTCCATCCTTTGCAAGTCACACAAAATGGGCCTTTGTGTTGACAATATCGCACTCGTACTTGTATATGATCTTCTACTCAATGCGTCAGCTACCACGTTCGCTTTTCCAGGATGGTATTGAATGGTATGATCATAATCTTTCAACAGTTCAAGCCAACGTCGTTGTCGCATGTTGAGTTCCTTTTGAGTAAAGAAATATTTGAGGCTTTTATGATCCGTAAAGATCTCCACCTTCTCCCCATACAAGTAATGCCTCCAAATTTTAAGTGCAAAGACAACAACTGCCAACTCTAGATCATGAGTAGGATAATTCCTCTCATATTTCTTGAGTTGTCTTGATGCATAGGCTATGACTTTTCCATGTTGCATGAGAACGCATCCCAACCCTTTGCTCGAAGCATCACTGTAGATGATAAATCCCTCCGAGCCAGATGGTATTGTTAGAACAAGTGCTGAAATGAGTCTCCTCTTGAGTTCTTGAAAACTCTTCTCACATTCTTTGCTCCAACCGAACTTTGTATCTTTCCGAGTCAGCTGAGTTAATGGAGTAGCGATTCGAGAAAATCCTACCACGAATCTCCGATAATAACCAGCTAAACCAAGAAAGCTACGTACTTCGGTCACTGATTTAGGTTGCTCCCAGCTTTGAATAGCTTCAATCTTTGCCGGGTCAACAGATATTCCACGACTTGATACTACGTGCCCAAGGAATGCTACCTCTTTCAGCCAGAACTCGCATTTCTTCAACTTGGCATAAAGCTTGTATTCACGAAGCTTTTGGAGTACCAGCCTTAAGTGTTGCTCATGATCTTCATGGCTTTTGGAATAAATAAGGATGTCATCAATAAAGACGACCACAAAGTGATCCAAATAGTCCTTGAATACCCGGTTCATCATATCCATGAAGGCAGCAGGTGTATTAGTCAATCCAAAGGACATGACTAGGAATTCATAATGCCCGTACCGAGTTCTGAAAGCCGTCTTTGGAATATCCTCAGTTCTAACCTTCAGCTGATGATATCCAGAATGAAGATCGATCTTTGAAAAGAATTGTGCTCCTTGCAATTGGTCAAACAGGTCATCAATACATGGCAATGGGTACCTATTTTTGATGGTGACATGATTCAACTCCATATAATCAATACAAAGTCGCATACTTCCATCTTTTTTTCTCACGAATAGAACAGGAGCACCCCAAGGAGAAGTACTAGGACAAATAAAGCCAATGTCTAACAATTCCTGCAGTTGGATCTTTAACTCCTGAAGTTTAATAGGAGCCATTCGATATGGGGCATTGAAAATGGGTTTTGTACCGGGTTCAAGGTCGATACAAAATTCAATTTCACGCTCTGGGGGTAGGCCAGGAAGTTCTTCAGGGAATACGTCAGGAAATTTATTAACAATAGAAATATCATTCAAAACTAACGTATTTTTGTTTAGATCCGTGACATGAGCTAAGAAAGCTTGACATCCGTTTTTCAATAAACGAATAGCTTTATAGTTTGAGATGACAACGATTGATTTTAATGGTTTGGTTGCTTGAATTCGCATAATAGGTCGATTAGGAATATGAAAACTAACAACCTTACGAAAACAATCAATTTTTGCATGATGTGTAGTTAACCAATCAATCCCTAGAATCACGTCAAATGCAAGTATTTTTAATGAAATAAGATCGACAGGTAATGTGTGGGTACCAACTTGAACCAAACAAGACTTATAAACCGTAGATGTAATGAAGGTTTCTCTCAATGGAGTTTCAACAGATAAGTCAAAGTCTAATTTCTCCGGAGTCAAATTTAATCGATGAGCGCAAGTAGGAGAAATAAAAGAATGGGTAGAACCGGTATCAAATAAAGTATAGACTTCGTTAGAGTTTATGATAAGCTTACTCGTGATGACCTCATTCGGGTTCCTTGCTTTTTGGGAGGTCACAACAAACGCTCTCCCTTGCACTACCGATTTTGACTTTTTTGGGACGGCCTTTGGTGTCTCCATCCTGGCTGAACTTGTTTTTGGTAAACGACAAAATCGAGCTAAATGACCTTCTCTTCCACAATTATAACATGCTTTAGATGGCATCGCGTAGTTTGGACTGATGTGCCCCTCCCCTCCGCATTTGAAATATATGATAGGTGGTCGTTCTCCTTCCTTAACAACGGGTGCTGGTGCTGACGTCTTTCCATCATTGTTGAATCTCTTCTTCTTAAAATGACCATTCTTATTGTTTTGGCCCTGATTACCACCGAAGTGGTTACCATTTCTGGCCTGTTGATTCCCTCCACGCTTGTTATCACCGCTTCGATGACTGCTCTCACTGGTATTATCATTTTGCTGACTGCTCTCTTTTGGTTGCGTTGACTCATTATCACGCTCCACTAACTGAGCCCTATTCACAACATCTGAATACAAACACAGTTTATGAGAAATAAGATGTTGACGTATCTCAGGTTTCAAACCTCGCAAAAACATTCGCGTCATTCGCTCTTCATTATCCACCAAGTGGGACGCAAACTGGGACAACTCAGCAAATTTAGTCTCATACTGCGATACGGTCATATTATTCTGCTCTAATTTGATAAACTCCACCTCCTTCATGTGACGAACACTTTCGAGAAAGTATTTATCATTTAACAGCTCTTGGAACTTCTCCCAAGACATCAAATATCTTGGTGATCTGCTTTATCCATGTTTCCGCTATAAGTGGTTTTGGCTCTTCCTTAAACTCCGGTGGTCCCAGCTCCTTGAACTGTTTAGCGGTGACCGTCCGAGAGTTTTCAGTGTTTTCACCTACATTTTGAACAGGAGCCGCTCTCGCCTGCTGTTGCATGAACTGCATAAAGTTTCTGAACATTTCATCATTCATCATTTGGTCAGTATTGTTGTTTGCATGAGGATTGTCGCCTTTCTGATGCACATTATCCCGATTATTGATATGTGGTGAATCAACAGTCGCCTGTGCTCTATTGCTATTCTCAACATTCTCGGATGCCATTTTCAGATACTGCCACAAAAAAAGTTAATTGATATGTCATCTATTATCCTTATATTCTGACCGACCAATTAAATACCATGCAAATAAACTTAGGTAGGTCATACTAGCGAAGGAATTCCCCGTCTCTCCCCTCTTAGTTCTATTCTCACATCTTAGCCAGGGATCATAATCCTAAGCTCTGATACCAACTGTGACGCCCCCAAAATTAGGTATACATCACCCATCTTGGGTTGTCAGATACATGGTACAGAATACAAATACAACTTACTAATACAACTGTCGTGTACAATATGACAAAACATAACTGTGAGTTTGAATACAATTATTGTCTACTAGAGACTATACAAACTCAAAAGGAGTCCTCATTACAATTATTGTCACACTATTTAACAGAATAGTGAGGACTACTAATACTATCATCTGGTCCATCACTCCGTTCCCTGACTCGTCCCAGCTATATTCTCATTTCCTGAAGAGAACAGTGAAAGAAAGGGTGAGCTCAACTAGCCCAGTAAGAAATATTATGACTAAGATAATGTAAAAAAAATTATCATTAGCCTTCAACAGTGTTAAACTGATAAAATATAATGAACATCAAGTTTAACTGCAGCGGAACAAGCAATCCATTAAAAGAGTCAAGTAGAGAATAAAATCTACTATCTTCTATGATTTAAAAGGTTTTTCAACACTGTTATCGCTGGGACTCTGCTTAATAAAATAATTCACATCATCGAATCACCCCTGTACTACGGCCAAGGATATTCGTGTATTCATTAATGGTCATGATCATGCCAACAACTGTCCATCAATGTACTACGGGCCAATGAGGACTTTTACCACATCATTTGTAACATTACGGTCATGATTATACCGAATAATCCCTGGTCATAATCATACCAAGTCCATTTATGCACTACAGGCCATATATGACTTTCAACATTTTATAAACATGAGGATGATGACAATGATATAAGAATTCAATAAAACAAGTTCAAGAATTAATTTATCCAAGAATTAACAACGTCCAAATTGTCAACATGATACTGCTTTGTGGAGTAAAATTCAAGAATGCTTAGAATAATATTTTCATGAAAAGATACTGGATGAAACGCAATTATCAAGGATATTCCACTAATTTCATGGAGTATAGAAGTTAAAACTTAACCAACTGAGTATAATAAAGAATGGAATAGCAAAAAAAATCACCCGGCATGCGATAGACCGCACAGACAGGTTATTCTAACAGAATAATAAATAATGGAACCAGGTCCGGCGTAAACGCACAGACATGATATTCTGACAGAATAATAAATAATGGAACCAGGTACGGCGTAAACGCACAGACATGATATTCCGACAGAATAATAACAAGGCGGAACCAGGTCCGGTGTAAAACACACAGACAGGATGTTCCAACAGAATAATAATAAAAACGGAACCAGGTCCGGTGTAAAACACATAGACAGGATGTTCCATCGGAATAATAGAAGAATGTCACCAAGTATAGGGTAGACCGCGTGTACATGTTATTCCCACAGAATAATAAGAAATGGAATAACAAAAGTTCTCTTCATGAATAAGAAAGAATAACACCCCTTACCGTTTTAAAGAAGAACTGAAATAAGGAAGTAGTTAAGTAGCAGAATACTTTTCTTCTCTCTCTCTCTATAGTTTCTCTCTCTAGAGTTCAGTGAATTCGTAAGAAATAATGAAGGAATGAGCTGCTATTTATAGAAAAATGGAATGCATAGTAACTAATCCATGAACGGTCCAGATTGATTACTTTAATCTGACGGTCCATATTTAAAGAAAAATCTTTTAAATAAAATATAATATATTCTATTTATAGAATAACTTTAATAAAGTATTCTGTTTTATATAAAAAGATGTTTATGTTTTATTACGTTAATAATACGAATAAAACAAAACTTCATTATCGCTAAATAATTCATATTATTAACTGACAATAATTGAATCAAACTGAGTGACTTCTCATATAAGCATTAATAATCAATACCGTGTGCTACTATGCAACCACACGTGTTACTGTACTTTTACTACTGAGTAGTTCAACAGTATCAATGGTAAAACTTCCGCCGTTATTTTTAATAAAATATTTTTGTCGTTTTCTCAATCCGACAATAATTCCGTTGTGGGGTCCACCAATGATTGTGCCGTTGTACGAATATTCTCTATTAAAACGAATATTCCCCGACCAATCGAATATTATATAACAACTTGCGTACTTTGCAAAATTTATAAATATTACCCACAACTATAATATTATATCAAATTAACTCCATAATATTCAAAAATGATATTTATAGAAAATTCATCTTAATTTATAAAAGTTAAGGTCTTACACATTGTACCAGCCCGACGATAACATCGGGAAGATAGGCACACCTCAAAGATGACAATGAGGACCTTCAACAAATTACAACAGTCCAATCTCAGCGAAGCTGAGCAACGTCTGCTTTATCAGCCCAATCCGGCGATAACACCGGTGAGGGGCAACATCGTCATCTGACCAACATGATGCCACGCCACGTCGTCTCAACGTCTCTACGCAACAGTGTCCCACAAGACAAACCAATTCCGAGTGACTATTGTGCGGGATAACGGATAAAAGTTGAAGCTTGAAGTCTTCTTTGGCAGCCCACTGTAAGCCTTCTTTCATACTTTAAAGTTTTTCTCTTCATCTTTGCACACACCCTTCTACATGTTGAGAGTCGTGTTGCACACTTTTACCCGAACTTCGGTTCGTGATTTATTTTTAGTTTGTATATACATATATATTTAAATATATATATTTATATATATGGACTAACATTATCGAGTTATGCCTCGATTGAGCTTAGACTTCGGTCTGGAGCATTTAATTACTTTTGTATGTATATATACATTTATATATATGAACTGCGTGTCGAACTCTGTTCGATGAGCCTAGACTTACGTTTGGTGCGTTTAATGACTTTCTTATGTATATAATTATATATATGAACTGCTATCGAACTCTGTTCGGTGAGCCTGGATTTCACATTCGGTGCGTTTACTGCTTTAATATATATATACTTATATATATTAACTGTTGTTGGACTTTGTCCGATGAGCTTGGATTTTATATCCGGTGCATTTACATGCTTATATATATATATATATATATATATATATATATATATATATATATTTACATTTCGTCCCACCTAGAGTTTACTTCATGGTGGTTGACCGTTTTTACAGATTTCTGTACATTTCGTCTCGCCTGGAGTTTCCTCCGTGGCGGTTGATAGCTTTTACAGCTTTATTTATATTTTTGATCCCCCATGGAGGTGCTTTGTGGTTGGTGATCATGTCTGTATATATATATATATTTACAGCTTTTATATATATACCTGCTTACTGCTTTCATTTAAATTGCAGTATTCTGTGCGCCTAGGAATCATGTGATCACAGATTCATCCCATTGGATCTAGATTCGGTTCCCGTGATGGACATTTTCAACTGTAAGCAGCTTGTAAATTATTCTGCGGTGTCTGAATTTCCTCAGATGGTTTCCATGCCCACGAAGAAGTCGGCATTATTTTGTACATTATTTTTGTACGGATGCTTCGCATCTGTCAAATAAAATCAATCAAGCCGAGCACTTAATAAAATGGGAGTGTAAAAGGTCTCAATTACTATTGAGCATCAGGGTTTGAAAAACCTCTTTTATAAAACATCACTGCCATATCTTGCTTAAAATTGAATTTTTACATAAAATTCAAACCCTGTGTATATAGGTGCGAACGAGGCCTCGCACTACTTCCAAATAACAGCACATTGACCCACACACACACACATATTCAGATAACAGTTTCTTGAAAAGAGGCGGTCACCGTGGTAACACGGATGTCGGGGAGTGCCTAACACCTTCCCTCCGCATAACCAAGTCCCCGGACCCTAATGAATCTCGGTTTCACCGACCCGTTTAGCAGTGTCACATCACTGGGTCAATGTGCAAACCTTTTCTCGGTTGTGTTGGTACAACTAGTTAAAAAATCAACTGGCGACTCTTATAGTCCAATCGTCGACATTATACATGTCGGACCTTTTTAACTTGTTTTTTCAAACAAATCTCACCTAAAATGAGAACACCAAAGAACAAGTAACGGAAAGGGACAATTAAAAATCCAGACGTCGACAAGTGGCGACTCTGCTGGGGACTCCAGTAAGAGGACTTAAGCCACTATTATAATTTTTTCAAAATTGTTATCTGCTTGTGTGTGGATGTTGCATTTACATTTTATGATGAATGTGTACGAATGCATTTCCTTACTTAGTGCTTCGCACTATAAACTGCTTGTGAAATTAATGCTTCGCACATAACATCATTTTTATGCGGTAAGACGCGATGTATGTGAATGGAATGTATGTTGTGTGGTCCCTCCACCAAGAGGCTATCCCATCGGTGTTTGATTACTGGACTCGTGAAAAGACTAATTTTCCGAGGCTCAGGAAAGGCACCACCCAAATTCGCTCCAGTTGAAAGACCGGATTAACTTCCCGTCAAGTAGATTGCGATGATTTGGGAACCTTCATGCCAAAAAGCTGCGAGAGTAACCTAAGATAGGTCAGCCTCTGATAAACCCAAAACGGAGGAAAGTCTGCTCTCATTTCAATTACTTGTAATTATCTTCCATATCTATCTCCATGTAATGAGAAATATGAAGAAATGCGTACACATACATGCTACAAACAGCTGACATCCATTTTGCAGGATAAAATTCCTAAACTGGACACGTCACATAGCATGTTATTATCCACCTTCCCTAAAGACTAAACTATGCAAGTCTTTTGCAGGGAATCAATCGGACCTACCACCCGTTCAGAGTCCAAAAAAGCAACATGCCTACAGTCAATCATGTCGTCATCCGACCAGACCGAACTTAATCCAGTTTCTCGCAAAGAATTCGACGGATTAAGCAAAAGATTACAGATTTGGTTGTTCTACTAAAAGAATTACACCAGTCTACACAGGGTCAGAAAATACCTGTACATGCTGAATCCTCCACACAAGGAGAAACCCAGGTCATTACAATACCTGAACTGCAGTTGGATCCGACCAACAAAACTCATGATGCTGCCCATCCCACTGGAGATCCAGACACTGGTGACATCAAAAAGAAAGTCCCCAAATGGAAGAGACTCTTCGCATTATCAAAGGAATTGGAACACACGGGAGTGTTTCATATGCCGATTTGTGTATTTTCCCTGGTATTCATTATCCAAAAAAATTTAAGACTCCTGATTTTGAAAAATATGACGGGTTAGGTGATCCTTACACACATCTAAAGGTGTTTATTGGAGAACTGGGATCTTATGCAGAGGATGAAAAACTCAGAATGCAACTGTTCCAAAAAAGTCTAACTAGAGAAGCCCGTTCGTGGTACACAAGATTAGACAATTCAAAGATTCATAGTTGGGAAGAGCTAGCACACGCTTTCCTCACCCAATACAACTTTCAATCTCAAATGGCTCCTGATCGGTATCAAATTACCAAGATCAAGAAACAGTCTAATGAGTCTTTCAGAGAGTATGCTCAGAGGTGGAGACGCCTAGCTACCCAAGTTAGTCCTTCCATGACAGAGTCAGAGATGGTCATGACTTTCATAGACATACAAGAAGCACCTTTCTATGAAAGAGTTTTAGCCGGCATCGGCAAACCATTTTCTGAAATGGTCAAACATGGGGAGATGACTGAAATGGGATTGAAATCCGGAAAGATTCAAGACCTAGCAGCACTCAAAGCTGTTGCTAATCACATCCAATCTAGAAATTATGGGAACAACCCCCGGAGGGTCCATAAAAAGAAAGAAGAGGATGTTTCCCTGATACTACAGGGTCAAAAAGGCAGTCAAAACATGCCTATCCAGAGGAGAAATTACACTCCTTTTCAAGCACAGTCTTCAAACCCTCTAGTACCAAAAGGTGGAGAAGTCAAACGACCTCGAGTATTCACACCCTTAGGGGACACCCTCGAGAACATTCTCAATCTTCTAACAACACAGAAGAAAATCACGCATCTGCTTCCATCAGCCAGCCCTAATGGACGGGGTTTTAATGCTGCTCGAAAATGTGCTTATCATGCCGGGGCACCTGGACATGATACTCAGGATTGTTGGGCCTTGAAACATAAAATCCAAGACCTGATAGACAACGGTAAAATCGTGGTCACTAAACCCGATCAGCCTCACGTTCAAGACAACCCTCTTCTTCAACATAAGGAAGAAGAGGTCAACATGATCAATTAGAGCAGCGGACAGAGTTCCAATTTCAGTTGTGAATCCTCCCAGACCCCCAAAGATGGTGAGGACAGATGGGATTATGCTAAGTTCCAATTCACAATGGAACGAAAGATGAAAGCTCTCTGTAAACAAATTGAGCAATTGGTGGAACTGGTGACTTATCAGCATCAAGTGACTCGTCAGCTAATCAGCCAGGAGCATGCCAGTCTCCTACCTATTCTCATGAATATTCCCTCTTCACTTTCAGAAAATGAAATGCTGGAAGACAAAGTGACGAAGAGAGTGAATGCTAAGGCCTGTCGGGATTTTGCCAACAAAAGGGAATTCACATATTTAGGCCAACCTATGGAGGAAATCCTTCATATATTAATCAATGAAGGAAGGATTAGTTCCCTTCTACCTCCAATCAACCCCCGTTTAGGACGATACAACTCTGAGGGAGTATGTCAATATCATTCTCAATCTCGCGGTCACAGCACATAAGAATGCTGGGCACTCCGCCACCTTATTCAAAATTTAATCGACAGTGGCGTACTGCGTCTGGCAGATAACGACACTGTGTTACGGGCAAGTGAGGATTCGTGTCATACTAAGTGGAAGAGTGTAGTAGCAGTCATATCCGCTGAAAATGATGGAGTTAGCAAATCACTTGTCATGCCAGTAATTTAACTCAAGGGAATCAACAATCTTTTGAAAGTGGCCACTCCCGAGCCAATCAACTTGCCGTGCAGAGCACAATATCCTATTGTTAGCTTGCGCGCAGTTCCATGGAATTATGCAGAAGGTGAAGGATCCACTTCGCATATAACTGCTGCAGTGTCGAAGGAGAATCCACTGTATCTTCCCCAACGGGTAATGAAGCCTGTCATCAAGTTTAAGGGGAAAGTAACCACTGAGAAGATTGAAAATTTCCTCCGCACTATGGGTCATAACGAAACCAAGGTGGTTTTAAGCTTGAAAGAAGCTCCACAACAGATATCAATCTTGGACTTGGTCCTAACTTCCGAGAATCACCAGAAGGTCTTGTTAAAGGTTTTAGAAGAAGCCTATCTACCGACATCAGTTGATACGGAAAAGTTTCAACATCTGGTTGATCACATTTTCAACAACAATGTGATATCCTTCACTGATGATGACATACCGCCCGAAGGGACCGATCATTGCAAACCGTTGCACATTGCGGTCTTGTCCTCCGAATATATGGTGGCTGGAGTTTTAATAGATGGAGGTTCCTCTCTGAATATCTGCCCATACGCTACCTTGGTGAAGATGAATATCAATCCCAATCGAATTCGGAGTAGCCATACCATTATCAAAGCTTTTGATGGAGCCCGCCACAACTTGGTCGGAGTAGTTGAGCTGCCAATTGAGATTGGTCCTCATACATTCTGTGTATCCTTCCATGTGCTCAAGATAGATTCGGGATACAACCTGTTCTTGGGATGACCATGGATTCACATGGCAGGGGCAGTCCCCTCCACTTTTCACCAACAGTTGAAATACATCATCAACAATAACCTGGTTACAGTCAACGCTGAACCGGAGATTCCTCAGCACGGGGACATGCCACTCATCAATGCCAATAAGGATGTTGAGCCAATTAGTTTTCATACTTTGGAAATAAGCAATACCCAATACCATGCTATTAGAACGCCACTGCCCGAACCCCAGATTTCTGTCGAGGTAATGTCGGCCACGCAAGAAATGATGTTGTTGGGTTATAAATTGGGACAAGGGTTGGGTAAAGATTGCCAGGGTATCAAGTACCCTATTCACTTAGCCAAGCAAATTGGGACAGCTGGACTAGACTATTCTACCAGCTCTAGTCACAGGAATCCTCATAAGCATCATCAGATTCCTTCAGCTTTAACCATGCGGCGTTTATCTTCGCCTTCAAGCTCCGAGTCTGCACAACCTCCTGTAAAGGTGCCAGCCAATATAATGGCAATGTTATTTCTCAAGCCGGTACCGGTGAAGGAGAAAAAAATCTTTGTTCCAGATCCCGCAATGGAGGAAGAGGAACGAAGAATCAAGCAAGACGTTATACGGATGATGTCAGGCATAAGCATCATCGTTCATGATGAGCATACCAACAAATACACCCCAGACGATGATTGCCCAGACGTAATGGCTATCATTCGGGACAGGGAAGATGATGATAATCCCTCTATCACTGCGGTTCACCCAGAATTTGCTCTTGCCAATTGGAACAGCATTCCTTGCATTGGTCGTCAAGGGTAAAGCAGGCGGAAACTCTTTCTGCCCTGTAGATATAATAATTGCTTACTTTTTTGTACAGTATTAGCGGTTTATTTTGCCAGTATATGCTAACACTGTTTATGATCAACACATTTCATATATACTAAGTGAAAGCATATTTTGTTTCAGGACTCTGAATTTAGATGTGCCGATACTTGCTGATACGGTGCCTCTTCTCCACAAGGATTGTACCTTTGATGTAGAGATAAATTTAGCCTTGGTGGATATACAAGATAACATTGTGGTGCCTCCAGAAATTCAAGAATGGGTCAAAGACAAACCCAAACCCAACCTTGATCAAACCACTCCTTTCAATCTCGGAACCTTAGAAAACCCTAAGTTAATCCATATTGGTTCAGACCTTACCCCAAACCGACGGAATGACACGGTTATGCTACTAACCCAGTTCCAGGATGTGTTTGCATGGTCTCATAAGGATATGGTGGGTTTGTCCACTGACATTATCCTTCATCGCCTTCCCATTAAAGAAGGATTTAAGCCAGTTAAGCAGAAGCTCAGGCGATTGAAACCTGAATGGAGTTTAAAGGTGAAAGAAGAAATTGTGAAACAGTTTCAAGCTGGCATCATAATGGTGTCTACATATCCTGAGTGGATATCCAACATCATGCCCGTACCTAAACCTGGAGGGAAGGTGAGAGTTTACGTGGATTACCGGGACTTGAACAAAGTTTGCTTAAAAGATAGCTTTCCCGTTCCATTTATCCACATTCTCATTGATAATACTGCGCAATACGACATGTACTCCTTTTCAGATTGCTTTGCGGGGTATCATCAGATCATGGTTGCCGAGGAAGATCGTGAAAAAACTGCTTTCATCACTCCTTGGGGAACTTTTTGCTGTAGACGGTTGTCATTCAGCCTCATCAATGCTGGAGCTACCTATCAACGAGCTATGATGGCTCTTTTCCACGACTTAATGCATAAGGAGATCGAGATCTACGTGGATGACATTATTGTCAAATCCCGGAAGGAGGATGACCATATAGACCATCTCAGGAAGTTGTTCAACAGGTTGCGTAAGTACAACTTGAAGTTGAATCTAGCTAAGTGTGTGACGCCCCCAAAATAAGTATACAACACCCATTCTGAGTCGCCAAATACATGGTACAGAAAGCAAACTACAACTTCAATAATACAATTGTCGTGCAAAATACGACAACACATACTGTGAGTTTAAATACAAATATTGTCTTCTAGACAATATCCACACTCAAATAAATCCTCATTACAATTATTCAAACACTATTTTACAGAAATAGTGAGGACTGCTAAAACATCTTTCTAGAACCATCACTCCATACCCCGACTAGATCCTGCTATGTTCTCACCTCCTGAGAAGAAAAATGGAACAAAAAGGAAAAGGGTGAGCTCAACTAGCCCAGTAAAGAATATTATGACTAAGATAATATACAAACAAATTATCGTTAGTCTTCAACAGGGAAAAATCTGATAGAATATAATCGACAACAAGTTTTAGATCAACAACTGCAGCGGAAACAGCAAACCATTAGAAGAGTCAAGTAGAGAAAGAATTCTACTATCTTCTAAGATTTAAAAGTCCATCATCAATATTTTATCCCTGTAACATCAATTAATAATCATCTTTATCCAAATATTCATCTTTGCACTACAGGCCAAAGATATTCATTTGTATCACCTGTCAGTCATGTTCATCTCAACACCTGTTCATCTTTGCACTACAGGCCAAAGATATTCATCAAGTAATCATACATCTTTGCACTACAGGCCAAAGATATTCAGTAATATCATCATTTAGGACTGAGGATGATGAAAAATATCTTAAAGAAAACGAATCCAGTGAGACAGAAGGACAAATAGTAGGGATTCGTATAACAGTTTATCCAAGATCAATAATACTTCATAATAATCAATTGTGAAGCAGAATTTAAAAATAAAGATCAAAACATGGATACAATCAAAGATAGTAACCATAATAGACATCTTGGACAAAAAGAAAAATTTTTATTTTTCGGTGAATAGTGCCGTATTCGTGAATAGTACCGTATACGTGAATAGTGCCGTATACGTGAATAGTAACTCCGACACAAAAAATTCCAAATTTGATAAAAACTCATATCAATATTTTAGCATAATGATATTGAAGAAAATAATATCATTTAAGAAGAAAATAATATCCCTTACCTCAAGATATCAGTACTTCTGGTCGGAATACCAGTATAAGGCTGAAAGAAACTTGCTCTGATGAATAGAAACTCTCAAAGTATCTAAATACTCACAAAATACACTCAATAATCTAGAGAGAGAAAGAGAGAAAACTTGTTTCTGGTGTGATTTTCAATTCTAACTTAGCCCTCTATTTATAAGAAAATTTTAGTAGGTTTGACCTGCAACCTGATGGCTTTACCTGCTACTATTCCCACCCACCACATTTGAAATATAATTCAGCACATTTCTTCACCAACCATAAGTGGGGCCCACCAATTCTAGAATTTTCCATCAAAATGATAAACTCCGAAAATTCAACAATTTCTGAACCAGTCATCTCGTAAAATTCATAATAAATCATACGTTCATTTTTAACGGTTCAAAATTTGAGGACATATACTCAACTTATATATGTATAACATATCCAAAAATTACCACGATCCAACGGTCGGATTAAAAATTATAACCCCCGCAAAATATCTCAAAAACCCTGATTTTTAATACCTCCATTCCGACAAAAAATACTGATAAAAATCTCAACATTAACTTCTTCATTTTTAACCACAAAAATATATCCCTCATTTATATCCACAAAAATAAATATTTCCTTATCATATGAATCAATAATTAATTATTCACAAATAATATTACAGAATCACATTTATGACAACCAGGCCGTTCCTAGGAAAGAGGGGACTTTCCAATAAGGATTTCTCCTTACTGGCGCGCAATTAGATGACCAAACCTCTCCTTAGACAGAACTTTCTAGACATTGCCAATAATGTTATCTAATAATATTATTCAAATAATATGAATTATTGATCTGATAATGGGAAATACTGTGCAGCAACAATTATTGAAACAACAATAATATAAAATATCAATGCAACAATTATTGAATCAATAAAATAAAATATTGAACAATAACTACTGTAACAATTATTGAGTAGTGCCTTCTTACGTAAGAATTAATAATTGATGCAATACCGTGTGCTACTGTATTTTAATCACCGGGTATTCCAACAGTATTAACGGTAACAACTACGCCGTTATTTATAAGCAACTTATACTTGTCGTTTTCTTCATCCAGTCGCTTTCCGTTATGGGGCCCACACAAGGCTGCGCCGTCGTACGAATATTCTCCGACAGCAAGAATATTCCACGACCAAACGAATATTCCCCGACAAAATGAATATTTTATAACCACTTGCTTATTTTGCAAAATTTGTACATTTCACCCATAACCAAAGTATTATATCAAATTAGCCCCTTATTATTCACAATAATATTTAGAAAAAATTTGATTTTATTCATTAATAAGTTGGGGTCTTACAAAGTGCGCCTTTGACGTTAAATCAGGCAAGTTGCTAGGATTTCTAGTCAGCCACAAAGGGATAGAACTGGATCCTGCCAAAATCCAAGCCATCACGGAAATGCCCATTCCTCAGACAGAAAAGGAAATACGGGGATTTTTGGGAAGAATTAACTTCATTAGCAGATTTATCTCTCAACTAACAGCAACCTATGAGCCTATCTTCATGCTGTTAAGGAAGAACTCCTCCATGAAATGGAATGAGGAGTTCCAGAATGCCTTCCTTACAATCAAGAAACAGCTAATCAAAGCTCCCATCTTGGTACCACCCAGGGATGATGTTCCCCTGTTTATGTATCTGTCCGTAAGTGACAATGCCATGGGCTGCCTGCTGGGACAGAAGGACGATAGAGGCCTAGAACGAGCTATCTATTACCTCAGCAAAAGATTCAGCAACAGTGAATACAAGTACATTCTGATTGTTGTGCTTTAGCATGGGCTGCCATGAGGTTACAATATTACCTCCATGGGCACACAACCCATCTCATATCCCGTGTGGATCCTCTCAAGTACGTGTTTAGTAAACCCATACTTAATTGTCGGCTGTCCAGATGGCAGTTGATCCTACAACAATTTGACATCGTATATGTGACTCAAAAGTCCATCAAAGGTCAAGGAATTGCGGATTAACTGGCCGCCGTACCATCAGGGGATTTCAAACCCTTGGAAACCTACATCCCTGATGAAGGAGTAATGACAATTCAGCAACACCATCAGTATGATACACGCCAAATGTGGAAGATGCATTTCGATTGAGCTGTCAATATGGAAGGTTCTGGAGCTGGAGCAGTTCTAGTATCTGATACGGAGGAGCAGTATCCCGTTGCCGTCAAATTATAGTTTGTCAGCACCAATAATACGGCTGAGTATGAAGGCTGTCTTATGGGGCTAAAACTTGGCCATTCAATGAGCATCAGGTGGTTAACTGTCCTTAGAGATTCAGAGTTGGTAATCAGACAATCCACCGGAATCTATCAAACCAAGGAACTACATTTTCTATCTTACCATCGGCAGGTTTTAAAGATGGCTTTGGGATTCGAAGAAATATCCTTTCTACACATTCCTCGTAATAGGAATGATTTCGCAGATGCGTTAGCAACTTTGGCCTCCTTGATTCGCATATCAGACAAAGAACACTTGCCAAGCGTCACAATTTCCCTGCACAAGGCCCCAGCCTATGGGAATTACGCTGGAGAAGTATCGGATGAGCTACCTCCCATCCAACATCCTTGGTATCAGCATATCAAGGAATATCTGCGAGATGGATCTACACCTGCTGAGGCGAGCCCGACTGAGAAAAGGCGGATCCATCGATTTGCTATGAAATTCTACCTGAGTGGAGATGCGCTCTACGAAAGAGATGCAGGATTAGGTCTCCTCAGATGTTTAGACAAATATCAAGCCCAAAGGCTTATGGATGAAATCCATGGCGGAGTCTGTGGCCCCCACATGAGTGGCCCCCTCCTTGTCTAGAAAGTCCTCAGGACAGGACATTATTGGCTATCTCTCAAAGCTGATTGCAATGACCATGTCAGGAGATGCTATCAGTGCCAGATTCATGGGAATGCTATACACGCCCCTCCACGGGAACTTCACAATATGAGTTCACCTTAGCCCTTCTCAATGTGGGGAATGGACGTTATCGAGCCCACTGAGCCTAAAGCCAGTAATGGTCATCGATTTATCTTCACCATGATCGACTACTTCACCAAGTGGGTAGAAGCAGCCTCCTTCCCTAGGGTTACTAAAGAAGTCATCATTGCTTTCATCAGAAACAATGTCATTTGTCGATATGGACAACCAGAGGTGATTGTGTCCGATAATGCCAAGAACCTCAACAACAAAATGATGGAGGAATTATGCAGTAAATTCCACATCAAACCTCTCAACTCAGTCATCTGTCGTCCGAAGATGAATGGTGTTATTGAAGCGGCTAACAAGAACATCAAGAAGATTATGCAAAAGATGTCCACCAATCACAAAAATTGGCCTGACCTATTGCCTCTGACTCTGTTAGCCTACAGAACCTCAATGCGTACCTCCACTGGGGTAACCCCCTACACATTAACCTATGGGATGGAAGCAGTGCTCCCCATAGAAGTTGAGATGGAATCCCTCAGAGTATTGATAGACACTTAGTTGGATGAAGACCAATGGATACAAGATAGGTATCACCAATTGTCTCTAATAGACGAAAGGCGAACCGCGGCTATCTTCCATGGTCAGTTATATCAGCAAAGGATCACCCGATCCTACAACAAAAAAGTCCGGCTATGGAAATTCAGACAACATGACTTGGTTTTGAAGAAAATCCTAGACAACCAAGATCAGGCTAAGGGAAAATTCGCTCCTAACTAGGAAGGCCCGTTTATTGTTAAGGAAGTATTGACAGGACGCGCTCTCAGGTTGCAAGAAATGGACGCTGATGAATTTCTATAACTCATCAACTCAAACGCCGTGAAACGGTACTATGTCTAAAGAAATTCACAAGCACCCTGGTGTGGAACCATCATATCACCAGTCATTCTGGTTCTTTAAACCTTTACCACAAACAACTTTTCTACACTTTGCCCATCAGGGAAACATGCCTTGCAAGCCAGTAGCCTGGCTTTCTCCTTTGCGTTCCTACAACTTAGGTCATCCCACCGTGGATTGAACCTCTTGCGTTTGCAGTTTGGCTACCCATACCTGGGATCAAACTTCTCATTCCTACAGTTTATCCTCAACCTAGGATTAAAACTTTCTCCTCCCCGCACTCTGACCTGCACATGGGATTACGCTTTTCATCTTGCCCTGAGGGGCGAACTACGTCGACCTGATCTCCTCTTCAATAGGAGTACGTAGGCAACCATTTCATATGGCCCGGTCGCAATAAAACAAAAACAACAAAAACATTTCCACCCTTTTCCTTACAAAAAAAAAACAAAAACATTCCTACACCATTCCTGCCACATACAGCATTGAACCTCTTACACCAGGTTCGAACTACGCAGACCTGATCTCCTCTTCAATAGGAGTACGTAGGCAGCCATTCATGGTGCGGTCTCACTCCCTACCAAAACACAAACCCTTGTCAGTTGGTACTAGGATCATCCTTCAATCCACTACATTTCATTCGGCATCAGACCAAAGGGGTGGAATTACCTGAACTCCTCCCAAATAGGAGATTCGGCGACCATCTAAGCTGCGGTCATACCTTGAAGAGCAACACCAATCCATAAGAGATGGAATTAACTAGGCTTCTCCTAAATAGAAGTACTGGCAACCATATGTGGTGCGGTCAATCTCAGAGAGGAAAGCCACACTCCTCTCCTTATTTCCATACAGAAACCAGTCTCAAGACACCGAAAGATGGTAAGGATACATACATATCGATGATCCATTCTGAACTATCCAGAGACAACTCAATATCCATCCACCCAGGAGGAATTCAGAATACATCAAGATCACAAGCCCTGAAGCAACATGCAAAATATCAAGCAAGTAGAAAAGCATATCTAAAAGGGAAGTGATCCAAAAATATATTTTCCTGTCATATATATAATGCTGTTTGATATACACAATGTAAACTGTACATGACAAAATGGTTAAGCTAGTCTGTGCAGGAAAATACAAGATCATCTACAAGTCAGGGTATATGCGAGCTAAAAAGCCCAACATGGCGTCCCTCTCAGAAGATGGAGGTGAAGCTGTAGTCTCCTGTATGAGAATATCCACACGACCCAACAGATCTGCAGCCATCTGTATGGTGACCATATGATCATCAATATATGCGCTCATCTCTGCGATCATGCCAGTGGTAAGGGACCTCATTGTAGTACTATCTGTGACGGCTACATCCCGGGCAGATATGGCGATATCCCGCTCAACTATCACTGCATCTCTAGCTGATATAGCCTCATCCCGCTCAACGACGGCATCATCTCTACGAGCCAATACCTCGTCTCTCTCCAATAGAGCGGCCTCCCTCCCATCAAGAGCAGTCGACATCATAGATCGAATCTGATCTCTCTCAAAGGTCATCAGATGAATACTCTGTTCTAAGTACTGTGCTGAGTGCTGAATCACAACAGTACTGGTACTAGGAGAATCCGGAAGAAATGCTGACAACCCAGCATTGGGCTCCTCCTCGATGTAGGTATCAATGTCCTCCATGGGCTCTACATCATCTAACTCGCGCTCCGGTATTGCAAATACTGCTGCAGCCGATAAAATCTCTGTCTCTATCCATGCGGAATACTCTGCGAAATAACCAGAACGACTGACAGAAAAAGCCGCTATCTCGCGCTGATCCCAACAGGCGTATACCCAAGATCGGTCCTCTGCTGAGAGGTACCGAGAAGCTGAACACTGACCTGTCGCCCCCTCAAAAGGATGAAAATCCTGGAACTGGTCAAACTGCGACATCACTGCCAATGGGTGATAAGTGGTCACTCCCCTCAAACCAGTCAGAGGGAGATAGTCCATGCCCGGAGCATGAGTAAAGAAGCTGTATGGTGAGCTAAGCCCCGAACACGGCAATATGCTGAATGGATCTCTGATATCTGCCAAGAATGTGGACCAGGACAGAGCATCTATACACTCTGATGGCTGAAAAGAGTATGACATAGCTATATCATGGGTGAAGCAGTACCCATGCCGTCTAAGAGTGGCAATCGGTCTCAAGTGTGACATGAACCACACATATAGCATGACTGAACTCCCAGTGAACACTCCTGTCAGATAAGTGCAGCAGTAGGATGCCGACCGTAGGGTCTCTGCTACAAACATAGGTACAATGGTACGACACTCCTAGAGAGCTCTCACGGCCATGATAACGCCTATATCTATCTCATCCATATACCGCGACATATACACATATGACAATACACATAGCATCAGTACGTCAACTCTGGCCAAACGCCAATGATCCTCCGATGCGGTGAAATCCTCGGATGTCGTGAATAGCTATCCTCCGAGCCAAATCTATCGTACAGAAAATGCTGGGATATCACGTGGCCAGATGTCAACTCATCCTGTACCACTCTGCGCCTCAATCCTGTGAGAGTCATGAATCGTCTGCTCATGTCTCCCAAAGCTAGATGCACACAAGGTCTGTCTAAAGGCAGCATCGTCAAACGTGCATACTCCTCCAGAGTTGGAGTCAACTCATGGGTGCCGAATTGGAATACCTGCCTATCCGGTAGCTAATGCTCTATCATCCCATTCACAAATCCTGCGGGAACCTGAAAAGTCAAAAAGGTCATGGTATGCTGCAATAAATGATCTACAGTCACCCTGTCTGGTGGTGACATGCTATCATACCACGATTTCATACCCAATGCCACCACTGATGGTGGGGTATGATCTATACGGCTAACTGTCGAAGAAGACATCTGTGCGGGCAGTGTCATAAGACCATCCAGGGGTCAATGCCGAATATCTCTGGACATACATACATTATGCATAACATGATACATGCATAACAGATAATAGATGACAATATGATATAGGGAATAGAAAAAAATAGTGCATACATTCCTAAGTATATCATCATCTAATACATCATCTCTGTACAGCTACAAATATAGGGATATGGGGCACAGACGTCCTACTACTGACAGAGGCCTATCAAAAGATATAGCGAGAATGGGGCACAGTCACCCAATATCTAACAGAGGCCTATCAAAAGATATAACGAGAATACACATCAGAAGAAGACAATGGTGTCGATGTCCACATCATCAATCCTGTCCACCTGATGTAACTCCTCCTGAGTCACTGGATCTCTATCAACAGGGATGTCAGGCCTATATAAAGGAGGATCCGCACTGGCAAAACCGAATGGGTCACCTGAGGGGCCAGCGCCTTAGCTGGAAGGATCAAATGAAGCCGCCTCTGCCGAATCTCTACCCAAATGCCGGATAAATATTTTTGCCTGGTCTAACTGTCGGGTCAAACTATCAATCTGGGTCATATGAGTCGGATCTCGGACATAAGCTATCCAATCCGTCATCATTAAGGATCCTGGAACCATATCCCCTATAAACTGTGTGGCGCGGGACTGAGCTCCAATAGTGCAAGGGGACCACCACTGATGGAACGTCTCCTGAGTACATGGACCCTCTGACAATGCAAAATCGTCAACCCCCAACAATGGGATATCAGTGACGGGTGACTGCGATACAGGCCAATAACGCCTGGCAGGAGGCAAGATCGGTATACGAATCTCCCCTGTGGTGCTCCTAATAGTACGCTCTCCTAAATAGAGCTCCCAGAATCCATCTGTGAAGAAATGAACTCTCCTGGTGGAAATCACATACTCGACTCCAGTCGGGTATCCATCCTCAAAACCCACAGTCAGGTGTTCCTCGGAATAGGGAAGCCATGTGATGGTGTCGGCCGTCAGCAACTCCAGCTGCGTACGGCAATGAGTGAATCCCTCAGCTACAAGGACCTCTGGCAGAATCGAATGATGCCATCGTTATCCTCGTGGATAGGTGTCTAAACCTAACACACTCACGGGACGCAAGCATGGAAGCCTCTCATAGGCCCAAAACTGCCAACACAAAGGCAAACATCTGCTATCAGTTAACACTCTTAACCTATATATGGTAAATGACAAGAGAAATACTCACCAGCAGAAATGGGTAAAATCTTAGCCAAGCCTCGGTCAAACCCTGTGAGTGCATACGCATACTCCGGAGGAAATAGGCAAAGGTGTAGGAACCCCAATCATACTCTCCAATACGATCCACATCACGTGTAGCGCTGATCAAAGCGAAAGATACCGTGGAAGAGTTATCTGCTATGAAGCAGCCTTGAATGATCATCAGGAACAATTGTCATAGAACGCGATCCCTGATTCTGACATCATCAGGCATAGGCTCACTCCATAGCCCACTCATAGCATCTACGCTCAAAGGACCTAAACGGACAATCCTGCCTTTGAGCGCCGCCGCCGGAACTCCTAATAAGGATCTAACGGCAGTAGGGATAATATTTGCCATGCAAGGCACTGGCTCCCTTCCGAACTCCATACCTGTGATAAATCGCCAATCCATAGGCGTCATCATCACCTCGCAATCCAGTAGATGGAGTGACTGAGTCTGATGAAACCATCGCTCAGACAATGCAATGAGATAACCCCAGGGACAACAACGGAGAATGTGCGACCCCGAATTTTATGAAATAAAAGTATTCAGTTTTTCTATTTTGGTAAATAGTTAAATTGATAAAAGTTTAAAGTTAAGGGTAATATGTGATTTTTTTTTCAAAGTAAGCAAGTTGATATAAAATATTCGTTGTGTCGGGGAATATTCGATTAGTCGGGGAATATTCTTTTTGTCGGAGAATATTCGTACGACGGTACAATCCTTGGTGGACCCTACAACGGAATTATTGTAGATTTAGAAAACGACAAAAATATTTTTATGAAAATAACGACGGAAGTTTTACCGTTAACTGTTTAAACACCCGGTGTTAAAAGTACAGTAATACGCATGGTTACATAGTAGCACACGGTATTGATTATTGATGCTTACGTGATAAGTCACTCAGTTTTGTTTTATTGGTATTATTAATGTAATAAAACAGAAAAGCTTTTTATATAAAACAGAATACTTTTATAAAGTAATTCGTTTTATTAGGCTAATAGTAAACTTTTTTTATATAAAACAGAATACTTTTATAAAGTTATCTGTTTTATTAGACAATAATTAGAATATATTATATTTTATTATGCATAGTGTTTGCATAGTGCCTGCATAGTATTTGCATATTAAAATCTTTTATAAAGTTATTCGTTTTATTAGATTATAAATAGAATATATTATATTTTATTTAAAAGATTTTGCTTTAAATATGGACCGTCAGATTAAAGTAAATCAATCTCGACCGTTCATGAGTTAGTTACTATGCAATTCATTTTTCTATAAATAGAAGCTCATTCCTTCATTATTTCTTACGAATTCACTAAAACTTTAGAGAGAGAAACTATAGAGAGAAAGAAGAAAAGTATTCTACTACTTCACTACTCCGGTATCTAATTTCTTTTAAGGTAAGGGATATTATTTGTTGTACTCGTAAATGGTATTCTTTCTTTCTTATTCATGAAGAGAACTTCTGTTATTCCATTCTTTATTATTCTGTTGGAATAACCTGTATACGCGGGTTGCCCTATACTTGGTAAAATTCTTCTGTTATTCCATTCTTTATTATTCTGTTGGAATATCCTGTCTGTGCATTTACGCCGGACCTGGTTCCATTATTTATTATTATGTCGGAATATCCTGTCTGTGCGTTTTACGCTGGACCTGGTTCCGTTATTTATTATTCTGTTGGAATAACCTGCCTGTGCGATCTATCACATGTATGGTGATTTCTTTTGTTATTCCATTCTTTATTATACTTAATTAGTTAAAGTTTTGGCTTTTATACTCCATGAAATTAGTGGAATATCTTTGATATTTGCGCTTCATCCAATATCTTTTCATGAAAATATTCTTCTGAGCATTCTTAAATTTTACTCTACAAAGCAGTATCATGTTGACAATTTGGACGTTATCAGTTTCTAGATAAATTAATTCTTGAACTTGTTTTATTGAATTCTTATATCATTGTCATCATCCTCATGCTTATATTATGTTAAAAGTCATCTGTGGCATGTAGTGCATAGATGGACTTGGTATGATTATGACCAGGGATTATTCGGTATAATCATAACTGTAATATTACAAATGATTTGGAAAAAGTCCTCATTGGCCCATAGTGCATTGATGGACAGTTTTTGGTATGATTATGGCTATGGATTCTCTTTGGCCGTAGTGCAGAGATGAATTGTTTTATGGCATGATCAGCACCGTTGATAAAAACATGATTATCTTTAGCCGTAGTGTATAGATAATTCGTGGTCGTGATACTAAAGAATATCCTTGGCCGTAGTGCAGGGGTGATTCGATGATGTGGATTATTTATTAAGCTGAGTCTCAGCGATAAAAGTCATGAAAAACCTTTTAAATCATAAAAGATAGTAGATTTTATTCTCTACTTGACTCTTTTAATGGATTACTTGATCTGCTACAGTTAAACTTGATGTCTATTGTATTTTATCAGTTTAACATTGTTGAAGACTAATGATAATTTATTCTGCATTATCTTAGTCATAATATTTCTTACTGGGCTAGTTGAGCTCACCCTTTCTTTCACTGTTCTCTTCAAGAAATGAGAATATAGTTGGGACGAGTCGAAAAATAGAGTGATGGACTAGATGATAGCATTAGTAGTCCTCACTATTCTATATAATAGTGTGATAATAATTGTAATAAGGACTCCTTTTGAGTATGGATACTCTCTAGAAGATAATATTTGTATTCAAACTCACAATTTATATTTTGTCGTATTGTACATGAGAGTTTCTTGAGCACTTCCCAAATATTTTAATTTCTAAAACAGTTTTTGACTATACTTTTATGTAAAGTATCATTGTATGGTTGTGGTCGAGGTACCATGAGAGTTACATACATTTGTATTAAAACTCATAGTTAACTGTGGTTGTATTCTATACGACAGCTCAATAGTTGTATAAATGAAGTTGTATTTGAATTATGTACCATGTATCTGGCGACTCAGAATGGGTGATGTATACCTAATTTTGGGGGCGTCACAGTTGGTATCAGAGCTTAGGGATATGGTCGCCGGCGGAGATAAGAGTCTAGAACTAGGAGGGGAGAGACGATTTATTTACTTCGCTAGTGTGTGACTTACCTAAGTTAAAATTGTTTACTTATTAAGTTGACAAATTATGATATATCAATTTACCTTTGTTTTGAAGCTATATTCTAGAATGATATCTGAAATACAGAAGATGAGAAATGGGAAAATCATGATAGCGAGGAAGATATCGGGAAAGTACAATCTAAAAAGAAAGCAAGGTATTCTCATCTCTTCGAATATCAGGTATGTACGTAAATTTTGAGGGCGAAATTTCATAAGGAGGGGTGATTGTGAGACCCCGAATTTTATGAAATAAAAGTATTCAGTTTTTCTATTTTGGTAAATAGTTAAATTGATAAAAGTTTAAAGTTAAGGGTAATATGTGAATTTTTTTTTCAAAGTAAGCAAGTTGATATAAAATATTCGTTGTGTCGGGGAATATTCGATTAGTCGGGGAATATTCTTTTTGTCAGAAAATATTCGTACGACGGTACAATTATTGGTGGACCCCACAACGGAATTATTATCGGATTGAGAAAACGACAAAAATATTTTTATGAAAATAATGGCAGAAGTTTGACCGTTAACTGTTGAAACACCCGGTGTTAAAATTACAGTAATACGCATGGTTGCATAGTAGTACACGATATTGATTATTGATGCTTACGTGATAAGTCACTCAGTTTTGTTTTATTGGTATTATTAATGCAATAAAACAGAAAAGCTTTTTATATAAAATAGAATACTTTTATAAAGTTATTCGTTTTATTAGGCTAATAGTAAAATCTTTTTATACAAAACAGAATACTTTTATAAAGTTATCTGTTTTATTAGACAATAATTAGAATATATTATATGTTATTATGTATAGTATTTGCATAGTGCCTGCATAGTATTTGCATAGTAAAATCTTTTATAAAGTTATTCGTTTTATTAGATTATAAATAGAATATATTATATTTTATTTAAAAGATTTTACTTTAAATATGGACCGTCAGATTAAAGTAAATCAATCTCGACCGTTCATGAGTCAGTTACTATGCAGTCCATTTTTCTATAAATAGAAGCTCATTCCTTCATTATTTCTTACGAATTCACTGAAACTCTAGAGAGAGAAACTATAGAGAGAAAGAAGAAAAGTATTCTGCTACTTCACTACTCCGATATCAAGTTTCTTTTATGGTAAGGGATATTATTTGTTGTACTCGTAAAGGGTATTCTTTCTTTCTTATTCATGAAGAGAACTTTTGTTATTCCATTCTTTATTATTCTGTTGGAATAACCTGTATACGCGGGCTACCCTATACTTGGTGAAATTCTTCTGTTATTCTATTCTTTATTATTCTGTTGGAATATCCTGTCTGTGCGTTTACGCCGGACCTGGTTCTATTATTTATTATTCTGTCGGAATATCCTGTCTGTGCGTTTTACGCCGGACCTGGTTCCGTTCTTTATTATTCTATTGGAATATCCTGTCTGTGCGTTTACGCCGGACCTGGTTCCATTATTTATTATTCTGTTAGAATAACCTGCCTGTGCAATCTATTGCATGCATGGTGATTTCATTTGTTATTCCATTCTTTATTATACTCTGTTAGTTAAAGTTTTGGCTTTTATACTCCATGAAATTAGTGAAATATCTTTGATATTTGCGCTTCATCCAGTATTTTTTCATGAAAATATTCTTCTGAACATTCTTGAATTTTACTCTACAAAGTAGTATCATGTTGACAATTTGGACGTTATCAGTTCCTAGATAAATTAATTCTTGAACTTATTTTATTGAATTTATATATCATTGTCATCATCCTCATGCTTATATTATGTTGAAAGTTATCTGTGGCCTGTAGTGCATAGATGGACTTGGTATGATTATGACCAGGGATTATTCGGTATAATCATAACCGTAATATTACAAATGATGTGGAAAAAGTCCTCGTTGGCCCGTAGTGTATTGATGGACAGTTTTTGGTGTGATTATGGCTATGGATTCTCTTTGGCCGTAGTACAGAGATGAATTGTTTTATGGCATGGTCAGGACCGTTGATGAAAACATGATTATCTTTAGCCATAGTGAAGGGGTGATTTGATGATGTGGATTATTTATTAAGCTGAGTCTCAGCGATAAAAGTCATGAAAAACCTTTTAAATCATAAAAGATAGTAGATTTTATTCTCTACTTGACTCTTTTAATAGATTGCTTGATCCGCTGCAGTTAAACTTGATGTCTATTGTATTTTATCAGTTTAACATTGTTGAAGACTAATGATAATTTATTCTGCATTATCTTAGTCATAATATTTCTTACTGGGCTAGTTGAGCTCACCCTTTCTTTCACTGTTCTCTTCAGGAAATGAGAATATAGTTGGGACGAGTCGGGAAACGGAGTGATGGACCAGATGATAGCATTAGTAGTTCTCACTATTCTATGTAATAGTGTGATAATAATTGTAATGAGGACTCCTTTTGAGTATGGATACTCTCTAGAAGACAATATTTGTATTCAAACTCACAGTTTATGTTTTGTCTTATTGTACACGAGAGTTCCTTGAGCACTTCACAAATATTTTAATTTCTAAAACAGTTTTTGACTATACTTTTATGTAAAGTATCATTGTAAGGTTGTGGTCGAGGTACCATGAGAGTTACATACATTTGTATTAAAACTCATAGTTAACTGTGGTCGTATTCTATACGACAGCTCAACAGTTGTATAAATGAAGTTGTATTTGAATTCTGTAAAATGTATCTGGCGACTCAGAATGGGTGATGTATACCTAATTTTGGGGGCGTCACAGTTGATATCAGAGCTTAGGGATATGGTCGCTGGTAGAGATAAGAGTCTAGAACTAGGAGGGGAGAGACGATTTATATACTTCGCTAGTGTGTGACTTACCTAAGCTGAAATTGTTTACTTGATAAGTTGACGAATTATGATATGTCAATTAACCTTTGTTCTGAAGCTATATTCTAGAATGATATCTGAAATACAGAAGATGAGAAATGAGAAAATCATGATAGCGAGGAAATTATCGGGAAAGTACAATCTGAAAAGAAAGCAAGGTATTCTCATCTCTTCGAATATCAGGTACATACGTAAATTTCGAGGGCGAAATTTCATAAGGACGGGTGATTGTGAGACCCCAAATTTTATGAAATAAAAGTATTCAGTTTTTCTATTTTGGTAAATAGTTAAATTGATAAAAGTTTAAAGTTAAGGGTAATATGTGATTTTTTTTTCAAAGTAAGCAAGTTGATATAAAATATTCGTTGTGTCGGGGAATATTCGATTAGTCGGGGAATATTCTTTTTGTCGGAGAATATTCGTACGACGGTACAATCCTTGGTGGACCCTACAACGGAATTATTGTAGATTTAGAAAACGACAAAAATATTTTTATGAAAATAACGACGGAAGTTTTACCGTTAACTGTTTAAACACCCGGTGTTAAAAGTACAGTAATACGCATGGTTACATAGTAGCACACGGTATTGATTATTGATGCTTACGTGATAAGTCACTCAGTTTTGTTTTATTGGTATTATTAATGTAATAAAACAGAAAAGCTTTTTATATAAAACAGAATACTTTTATAAAGTAATTCGTTTTATTAGGCTAATAGTAAACTTTTTTTATATAAAATAGAATACTTTTATAAAGTTATCTGTTTTATTAGACAATAATTAGAATATATTATATTTTATTATGCATAGTGTTTGCATAGTGCCTGCATAGTATTTGCATATTAAAATATTTTATAAAGTTATTCGTTTTATTAGATTATAAATAGAATATATTATATTTTATTTAAAAGATTTTGCTTTAAATATGGACCGTCAGATTAAAGTAAATCAATCTCGACCGTTCATGAGTTAGTTACTATGCAATCCATTTTTCTATAAATAAAAGCTCATTCCTTCATTATTTCTTACGAATTCACTAAAACTTTAGAGAGAGAAACTATAGAGAGAAAGAAGAAAAGTATTCTACTACTTCACTACTCCGGTATCTAATTTCTTTTAAGGTAAGGGATATTATTTGTTGTACTCGTAAAGGGTATTCTTTCTTTCTTATTCATGAAGAGAACTTCTGTTATTCCATTCTTTATTATTCTGTTGGAATAACCTGTATACGCGGGCTACCCTATACTTGGTGAAATTCTTCTGTTATTCCATTCTTTATTATTCTGTTGGAATATCCTGTCTGTGCGTTTACGCCGGACCTGGTTCCGTTATTTATTATTCTGTCGGAATATCCTGTCTGTGCGTTTTACGCCGGACCTGATTCCATTCTTTATTATTCTGTTGGAATATCCTGTCTGTGCGTTTTCGCCGGACCTGGTTCTATTATTTATTATTCTGTCGGAATATGCTGTCTGTGCGTTTTACGCTGGACCTGGTTCCGTTATTTATTATTCTGTTGGAATAACCTGCCTGTGCGATCTATCGCATACATGGTGATTTCTTTTATTATTTCATTCTTTATTATACTCAGTTAGTTAAAGTTTTGGCTTTTATACTCTATGAAATTAGTGGAATATCTTTGATATTTGCGCTTCATCCAGTATCTTTTCATGAAAATATTCTTCTGAGCATTCTTGAATTTTACTCTACAAAGCAGTATCATGTTGACAATTTGGACGTTATCAGTTCCTAGATAAATTAATTCTTGAACTTATTTTATTGAATTCTTATATCATTGTCATCATCCTCATGCTTATATTATGTTGAAAGTCATTTGTGGCCTGTAGTGCATAGATGGACTTGGTATGATTATGACCAGGGATTATTCGGTATAATCATAACCGTAATATTACAAATGCTGTGGAAAAAGTCCTCATTGGCCCGTAGTGTATTGATGGACAGTTTTTGGTATGATTATGGCTATAGATTCTCTTTGGCCGTAGTGCAGAGATGAATTGTTTTATGGCATGATCAGGACCGTTGATGAACACATGATTATCTTTAGCCGTAGTGCATGGATAATTCGTGGTCGTGATACTAAAGAATATCCTTGGCCGTAGTGCAGGGGTGATTCGATGATGTGGATTATTTATTAAGCTGAGTCTCAGCGATAAAAGTCATGAAAAACCTTTTAAATCATAAAGGATAGTAGATTTTATTCTCTATTTGACTCTTTTAATGGATTGCTTGATTCGCTGTAGTTAAACTTGATGTCTATTGTATTTTATCAGTTTAACATTGTTGAAGACTAATGATAATTTATTCTGCATTATCTTAGTCATAATATTTCTTACTGGGCTAGTTGAGCTCACCCTTTCTTTCACTGTTCTCTTCAAGAAATGAGAATATAGTTGGGACGAGTCGGGAAACGGAGTGATGGACTAGATGATAGCATTAGTAGTCCTCACTAGAAGACAATATTTGTATTCAAACTCACAGTTTATGTTTTGTCGTATTGTACACGACAGTTCCTTGAGCACTTCCCAAATATTTTAATTTCTAAAACAGTTTTTGACTATACTTTTATGTAAAGTATCATTGTAAGGTTGTGGTCGAGGTACCATGAGAGTTATATACATTTGTATTAAAACTCATAGTTAACTGTGGTCGTATTCTATACGACAGCTCAACAGTTGTATAAATGAAGTTGTATTTGAATTATGTACCATGTATCTGGCGACTCAGAATGGGTGATGTATACCTAATTTTGGGGGCGTCACAGTTGGTATCAGAGCTTAGGGATATGGTCGCTGGCGGAGATAAGAGTCTAGAACTAGGAGAGGAGAGACGATTTATTTACTTCGCTAGTGTGTGACTTACCTAAGCTGAAATTGTTTACTTGATAAGTTGACAAATTATGATATGTCAATTAACCTTTGTTTTGAAGCTATATTCTAGAATGATATCTGAAATACAAAAGATGAGAAATGGGAAAATCAGGATAGCGAGGAAATTATCGGGAAAGTACAATCTGAAAAGAAAGTAAGGTATTCTCATCTCTTCGAATATCAGGTACGTACGTAAATTTCAGACCCTGGTTTTTCTGGATCCAACTGTGGCTTTCTTTTCATCCATTGGTATTCGCCCGAACACAGGGTTTACTATACCGATGATTTAAGTCTTTGCATACCACATTCGGCAATACCGTACAGATGTCCGATGCCGTCAGCGTAAGGTTGTCACCCCAATCTTTTCACAAAAGAGGTCCCCGGCGGGGGTTACAACGCATGCTCATCCGTTGACACACATATCAACGAAGGTCAAGCAGCCTTGGCATTATTACAGCCGATAGCGATTAAACCTATCAGAGCTCTGAAGCTATTCTAGGTTTTCACACCCGACCGCTCGTATTCCCCAGCGGATTCCCGGCGGGGGTCACAATGTAATGTTCCGGTGATCTACACAACAGCGGAGGTCAATCAACCTTGACAGTATATCCTACAAGATTTTTCAGCCGTTGATTCACATGTCGGTGAAATACACGACAACGAAGGTCGGGCGTCCCTGACAGCATTTACTGTTGGCAGTAAATCCAACAGAATCGTGACATGTCCTGACGATACGAACCAGGAGATTGTCATCAAGGAGGATTGATGATTGAATATGTTATACACATCCTCAAGCAGATCAAGCTTCATCCCATAGATCTCTCACACATAAGAGGTACATCTTCGGGATCAAGTCATAATCAAAGACACAGGACTTTGGTGATAACTCTAACATCAACATCCTAACAGATTCGGATTACACATCAAATCTGGTCATCGTTGCTAATCCCCAGTTGAAGCAACAGGGAGCCAGCAATCATCCCTAGCGTGTTGGGCTACAACCCCGTACACATGCATCTTACATTTGCATCATGTTGCTATCCATAGTGCCATGTTCGTCTTGTTACGTTTCAAGTGTCTAGGATTCTTTATCCTACCCATGCATCGCCATGCATGAGTAAGATAAAGAGGGGCATCTGTAGACGCTCGAAATTTTCTGTACACCTGTCACTAACATTGCAGGAGAGCAGATTCGTCTTTTAAGAGGGAACCCTGAAAGACGATCCATATCCATGCCGGATACTACCGGAAGTTCCACATCAACCCCGGATCGCAATCTGGGAGTAACAATTCCAATCTCGGAGATAACCCCGAGGCATGCAGATCAATGCCGAAACACACAGCGGAGAAGATCGATTAATCTCGGAGATAACCCCGAGGTATCCAGTCTCAGTCCCAACCATGGGAATAGCCACCAACCTTGGTGATAACCCCAAGGAATGCAATTTCGGCAATAACCCCAGAAATGCTTGTTACAAATACAACCAGCTTCAATCTCGGCGCTCACAATGAGATGCACTGTACCAGTCTGGCGATAACATCGGGAAGACATGCACACCTCAAAGATGACAATGAGGACCTTCAACAAATTGCAGCAGTCCAATCTCAGCGAAGCTGAGCAACGTCTGCTTTATCAGCCCAATTCGGTGACAACACCGGTGAGGGGCAACATCGTCATCTGACCAACACGATGCCATGCCACGTCGTCTCAACGTCTCTACGCAACAGTGTCCCACAAGACTAACTAATCCCGAGTGACTATTGTGCGGGGTAACGGATGAAAGTTGAAACTTGAAGACCGGAGGGCACCGTCCCATCTTCAATGACTTCGCACAAACTCTAATCCCATGCCATCGTACAACTCTCGACAACGGCGGTCCAAAATAGGTCCTGTATACCTCAAACGGATGCCCGGATTGCAATTCTGAAAGTTCGAGTGGACATTACAGTACTTGAGTGCACGTACTTCGAGACGACCCAACCCGAAAAACCCGGGCCAACCCGGGTTGCCTCTGGTCTACCTGCGGCTCCACCCTCTATAAATACAGGGCTTGGGGTGGCCATTTTGGAAGAGAAAACGGCGAGGAAACCCTGCCCAATTTGCTCTGTACTCATCCCAGACTGAGTACTTTCTCATTTTAAACACTTGTGAGCTCATATATAGCTTATTTTATACCTACAAAAGCCAGTGTTTACCCACTTTAAAGATATTGAAGTCTTCTTTGGCAGCCCACTGTAAGCCTTCTTTCATACTTTAAAGTTTTTCTCTTCATCTTTGCACACACCCTTCTACACGTTGAGAGTCGTGTTGCACACTTTTACCCGAACTTCGGTCCGTAATTTATTTTTAGTTTGTATATACATATATATTTAAATATATATATTTATATATATGGACTAACATTATCGAGTTATGCCTCGATTGAGCCTAGACTTCGGTCTGGAGTATTTAATTACTTTTGTATGTATATATACATTTATATATATGAACTGCATGTCGAACTCTGTTCGATGAGCCTAGACTTATGTTTGGTGCGTTTAATGACTTTCTTATGTATATAATTATATATATGAACTGCTATCAAACTCTGTTCGGTGAGCCTGGATTTCACATCCGGTGCGTTTACTGCTTTAATATATATATATATATACTTATATATATTAACTGTTGTTGGACTTTGTCCGATGAGCTTGGATTTTATATCCGGTGCGTTTACATGCTTATATATATATATATATATTTACATTTCGTCCCACCTAGAGTTTACTTCATGGTGGTTGACCGTTTTTACAGCTTTCTGTACATTTCGTCTCGCCTGGAGTTTCCTCCGTGGCGGTTGATAGCTTTTACAGCTTTATTTATATTTTTGATCCCCCATGGAGGTGCTTTGTGGTTGGTGATCATGTCTGAATATATATATTTACAGCTTTTATATATATACCTGCTTACTACTTTCATTTAAATTGCAGTATTCTGTGCGCCTAGGAATCATGTGATCACAGATTCATCCCATTGGATCTAGATTCGGTTCCCGTGATGGACATTTTCAACTGTAAGCAGCTTGTAAATCATTTTGCGGCGTCTGAATTTTCTCAGATGGTTTCCATACCCACGAGAAAGTCGGCATTATTTTGTACATTATTTTCGAACGGATGCTTCGCATCTGTCAAATAAAATCAATCAAGCCGAACACTTAATAAAATGGGAGTGTAAAAGGTCTCAATTACTATTGAGCATCAGGGTTTGAAAAACCTCTTTTATAAAACATCACTGCCATATCTTGCTTAAAATTAAATTTTTACATAAAATTCAAACCCTGTGTATATAGGTGCGAACGAGGCCTCGCACTACTTCTAAATAACAGCACATTGACCCACACACACACACACATTCAGATAATAGTTTCTTGAAAAGAGGCGGTCACCGTGATAACACGGATGTCGGGGGGTGCCTAACACCTTCCCTTCGCATAACCAAGTCCCCGGGCCCTAATGAATCTCGGTTTCACCGACCCGTTTAGCAATGTCACATCATTGGGTCAATGTGCAAACTTTTTCTCGGTTGTGTTGGTACAACCAGTTAAAAAACCAACTGGCGATTCTTATAGTCCAATCGTCGACATTATACATGTCGGGCCTTTTTCACATGTTTTTTCAAATAAATCTCACCTAAAATGAGAACACCAAAGAACAAGTAACAGAAAGGGACAATTAAAAATCCCGACGTCGACAAGGGTGCTTAGGTTAGAATTGAAAATCACACCAGAAACTGAAATTTTCTCTCTCTTTCTCTCTCTATATTATCGAGTGTATTCTTGTGAGTATTTTAAGATGTTGAGTGTTGCTATACGGTGCATGTTCCCTTCAGTACTATATCCAGTATTCCAGCTAGAAGTACTGTCTTTTCTGAGGTAAGGGATGTTATTTTTTTAAATGATATTATTTCTTTCAATATCATTATGCTGAAATATTGGTCTGAACTTTTTATCAAATTTAGAACTTTTTGTGTCGGGGTTACTATTCACGTATACGATACTATTCACGTATACGGTACTATTCATGAATACGACACTATTCGCCGAAAAAATTAAATTTTCATTTTTTGTCCAAGATATCTATTATGGATACTAGCTTTGATTGTATCCATGTTTTGTTCATTCTTGAACTTTACTTCACTATGATTATTTATGAAGTATTTTTTAACTCGGATTGTTTAAAGTACGAATCCTTAATATTTGTTCTTTTGTTTCACTGGATTCGTTTTCTTTAAAATATTTTTTATCATCCTCAGTCTTAAATGATGATATTATTGAATATCTTTTGCCTGTAGTGCAAAGATGAATGATTTTCTAATGAATATCTTTGGCCCGTATTGCAAAGATGAACATGTGTTGAGATGAACATGACCAACTGATGAATATCTTTGGCATGTAGTGCAAAGATGAACATTTGATTCCAGATATATATATTGATTGATGTTACATGGATAAAATATTGACGATGAACTTTTAAATTCATAAATAGAAGATAGTAGATTTTATTCTCTACTTAACTCTTCTAATGAATTATTTTTCCGCTGCGAATATTGATTTAAAACTTGTAGTCTATTGTATTCTATTATATTTTTTCCTGTTGAAGACCAACGATAATTTGTTCTATATTATCTTAGTCATAATAATCTTTGCTGGGCTAGTTGAGCTCACCCTTTTCCTTTTTGTTCCATTTTCTTCTCAGGAGGCGAGAATGTAACAAGTACTAATCTGGGTATGGAATGATGGTTCTAGAAAGTTGTTTAGTAGTCCTCACCATTTTTGTAAAGTAATGTATTAATAATTGTATTGAGGACTTATTTGGGTGTGAATATTGTCTAGATGACAATATTTATATTTAAACTCACAGTTTATGTGTTGTATTAATAAAGTTGTAGTTGTTTCTGTACCATGTTATTGACAACTCAAAATGGGTGATGTATACCTATTTTAGGGGCGTCACAGTTGGTATCAGAGCTTAGGGACATGATCTCTGGCGGAGATCAGGGAATAGAACTAGGAGGGGAGAGACGAGTAAAACCTTTGCTAGTGTGTCTTACCTAAGCTTATTTGTTGGTTGGTCAGTATATAGGGATATTATGTGATATGTTGATTTCCTTAATTAACCCTTGTTTTATGGCAGTATTTGAGAAAGTCAACTGAGAATGTTAACAGTGGAGTGAATGAGACTGTGGAGACACCTTTACTCACCAACGAGGAGAATGTGCAACAGGCTGGCAATGTTCCTCCTGTAAATAATACCACTGAGCAGATGATGAACGATGGAATATTTAGAAGCTTTTTGCAGTTCATGCAAAATCAGACGAGGGAGACTCGTGTATAAAATACAAGTGGAAATGATAGCAACGCGTGGTTTGTCTCGGCCAAGCAGTTCAAAGAGTTGGGACCACCAGAATTCTGGGAAAAGCCGAACCCAATTAAGGCGGAGACGTGGGTCAAGCAAATTACCAAGATATTCGATGTCTTGGGATGCACGGAGGAATAAAAGGTTCCATTTGCCACCTTTATGTTCTGTAATGAGGCAGATTACTGGTGGGAATCTGTGAAGCGTACCCATCCAGCCGCACTCAGCATGTCTTGGGAGATATTTCAGAAACTGTTCAATGACAAGTACTTTCCTGAAAGTATTCGTCATATGAAGGAGGTAGAGTTTATTAGACTGGAGCAGAACAACATGACGGTATTCCAATACGAGGCGAAGTTCGCGGAGTTATCCAGGTTTGCACCTCATTTAGTGGAGAATGAGGAACGCATGACACAGATGTTTTTGAGAAGTTTGAAACCCGACATACGTCAGTATCTCATTTCTTATAAATTTTCTCTATATTCAGATGTTGTCAACAGGGCTCAATTATTAGAGCGAGATAACGAGTACGTTCAACCGAGGGACCACAACCAGGATCGTACTGGTGACAGCAGTCATCAGAGCAACGATAACCAGCGGGGAAAGAAGAACACATACAAAAGCAGTAACCACTCTGGTGGTAATCGTGACCATGATAATAGAAGAAGCGAGTGGGGGGGGGGGAGATTTTGAAAAGAGGAAATTCAATAATGAAAATGTGAAGACGTCAACACCAGCAACAACTGGTTCTAAGGGAGGAGAACGACCACCGGTCATATGTTACAAATGCGGAAAAGAGGGACATATCAGCCCAAACTGTCCACAACAGTTCAAGGTATGCTATAATTGTGGAAAGGAAGGACATATCGCTCGAGATTGTACGGTAGCGAAACCAAGTCTAGTGGGGATGGTGACTCAAAAGGCTGTCCCAGAAAAGTCAAAGTCAATGGTTGCTGGAAGAGCGTTTGTCGTGACTGGTCAAAATGCAAAGAACCCAAACGAGGTGATCACGGGTAAGCTAATCATAAATTCTTGTGAAGTTTATACCTTACTAGATATCGGTGCTACCCATTCATTTATCTCTCCTACTTGTGCTCAACGTTTAAACTTGACTCCGGAGAAATTAGACTTTGACCTATCTGTGGAGACTCCGTTAGGAGAAACTTTCGTAACATCCACTGTTTATAAATCTTGTTTGGTCCAAGTTGGCACCATCACATTACCTGTTGATCTTATCTCTTTAAAGATACTTGCTTTTGATGTGATTTTAGGGATTGATTGGTTAACTACTCATCGTGCCAAAATTGATTGTTTTCGTAAGGTTGTTAGTTTTCATATTCCTAATCAACCTGTTGTTCGAATTCAAGCAACTAAACCACTAAAATCAATCACTGTTATATCAAGTCATAAAGCCATTCGTTTATTAAAAAATGGATGTCAAGCTTTCTTAGCCCATGTTATGGACTTGAACAAAAACACATCAGATTTGAATAAAATTTCTGTTGTTAGTGAATTTCCTGATGTATTTCTTGAAGAACTTTCCGGTCTACCCCCGGAACGTGAAGTTGAATTCTTTATTGACCTTGAACCTGGTACAAAGCCCATTTCTAAAACCCCATATCGAATGGCTCTTATTGAACTTCAGGAGTTAAAGGTCCAACTATAAGAGTTGTTGGACATCGGTTTCATTCGTCCTAGTACATCTCCTTGGGGTGCTCCTGTTTTATTTGTAAAGAAGAAAGACGGGAGTATGCAACTTTGTATTGACTATCGAGAATTGAACCATGTCACCATCAAGAATAGGTATCCGCTACCTCGTATTGATGACCTGTTTGACCAGTTGCAAGGAGCACAATTCTTTTCAAAGATTGATCTTCGTTCTGGATATCATCAGCTGAAGATTAGAACTGAGGATATTCCAAAGACTGCCTTCAGAACTCGGTACGGGCATTATGAATTCTTAGTTATGTCTTTCGGATTGACTAATGCTCCTGCGGCTTTCATGGATATGATGAATCTAGTATTCAAGGAATATTTGGATCAGTTCATTGTTGTCTTTATTGATGACATCGTCATATATTCCAAAAGTCATGAAGATCATGAGCACCATTTGAAGCTAGTACTCCAAAGACTTCGTGAAAATAAGCTATATGCCAAGTTGAAGAAATGCGAGTTCTGGCTTGAGGAAGTAGCATTCCTTGGGCACGTGGTGTCAAAACATGGAGTATCTGTTGACCAGACGAAGATTGAAGCAATACAAAGTTGGGAGCAACCTAAGTCGGTGACCGAAGTACGTAGCTTTCTGGGCTTAGCTGGTTATTATCGGAGATTCGTGGAAGGGTTTTCTCGAATCGCTACTCCGTTAACTCAGTTGACTCGGAAGGATACAAAATTCATATGGAGCGAGGAATGCGAAAAGAGTTTTCAAGAGCTCAAGAGGAGACTCATTTTGGCACCTGTTCTGACAATACCATCTGGTTCAGATGGATTTGTTATCTACAGCGATGCTACGGGCAAAGGGTTAGGATGTGTTCTCATGCAACATGGGAAAGTCATAGCCTATGTCTCGTGACAACTTAAAGAATATGAGAGGAATTATCCTACTCATGATCTAGAGTTGGCAACAGTCGTTTTCGCGCTAAAGATCTGGAGGCACTATCTATATGCGGAGAAAGTGGAGATATATTTAGATCATAAAAGCCTCAAATATTTCTTCACCCAAAATGAACTCAACATGCGGCAACGACGTTGGCTCGAGCTATTGAAAGATTACGACCACACTATTCAATACCATCCTAGAAAAGCGAACGTGGTAGCTGACGCGTTGAGTAGAAGAATATATGCGGGAACGAGTGCGATGCTGTCAACACAAAGGCCCATTTTGGGTGATTTACAAAAGATGAAGATAGAATTCAAGACTCCGGGGACCCATGCGATGATGTCAAATATATGCATAGAACCAACTTTAATCGATAAAGTTAAGGTTGCTCAAGCCACAGACCCAGAGCTGATGCATATAAAGAAGAAAGTACAAGAAGGTGTTATCCCAGAAGCAAGAATCGATGAAGAAGGAATACTTCGAGTCAACTCCAGACTTTGTGTTCCTAACGATTCTGACTTAAAACATAGAATCATGATGGAAGCACACAACACATCATTTGCAATTTACCTTGGAAGTACCAAAATGTATCGTGATCTTCGACATACATTTTGGTAGAACAATATGAAGAGAGAGATTGCAAAGTTTATCTCGAGGTGTTTAACTTGTCAACGTGTAAAGGCGGAGCATCAAGTGCCTAAGGGACCATTGCAACCACTTGAGATTTCGAAATGAAAGTGGGAACACATTACCATGGATTTCGTTACAGGTCTTCCCAAGGTTTCTCAAGGCGTAGATGCGATTTGGGTTATTGTTAATAGATTAACCAAGACTGCTCATTTCTTGCCTATACGAGAAACCTATTCCCTTGAACGTCTTGCTCGTATGTACGTAAATGAGATTGTGAGATTGCATGGCATGCCAGTATCCATAGTTTCGGATCATGACCCAAGATTTACTTCATGATTTTGGGTTAGCTTACAAAAAGCTATGGGCACGGATTTACGATTCAGTTCGGCATACCATCCTCAAACGGACGGACAATCAGATAGGACTATTCAAACTTTTGAAGATTTATTAAGACTCTATGTCTTAGACTTCAAAGAGAGTTGGGATAAGTATTTACCATTAGTGGAATTCTCTTACAACAACAGTTATCATGCAAGTATAGGTGTGGCTCCATTCGAAGCATTATATGGACGAAAGTGTCGCTCTCCAATATATTGGAATGAGGTGGGTGAAGCAACATTATTGGGACCAGAGTTGGTACGTATGACTACGAAAAAGATCCAAATGATTCGACAACGTATACAAACGGCACAAGATCGACAAAAGAGTTATGCGGATCTTCATCGAAAGGACGTGGAATTTAGTATTGGGGATCATGTATTGTTGCGTGTTGCTCTATGGAAGGGAGTTATAAGATTTGGGAAAAGAGGAAAGCTCAATCCACGATTTATTGGTCCATTTCAGATTCTTGACCGAATAGGAAATGTGGCCTATAGACTCGCGTTACCTCCAAGTATGTCTCGTGTTCATAATACTTTTCATATATCTGTGCTACGTAAATATATGAAAGACCCAAACCACGTTATTGAGTTAGAACCGGACAAGATAGCTGAAGACTTAACGTACGAAGAGGTACTTATCTAGATCTTGGATAGGAAAGAGCATATCCTACGCACAAAGGTCATACCACAAGTTAAAGTTTTATGGAGGAACCATGCTATAGAGGAAATAACCTGGGAGTTGGAAACAGAAATGAAAGCAAAGTATCCTCACCTTTTCGAAACACCAGGTATGTACGTCAATTTCGAGGACGAAATTTCATAAGGAGGGGAGGTTGTAAGACCCCAACTTATTATAAATAAAATTGAATTTCCTCTATTTATTATTTTAAAATAGTAAGGGTTGATTTGATTAATGTGATTAGTTATGGGTACAAATGCGCAAATATTTTTAAATAAGCAAGTGGTTATAAAATATTCATTGTTGTCGGGGAATATTCGGTTGGTCGTGTAATATTCTTACTGTCGGGGAATATTCGTACGACGGCGCAGTCTTGTGTGGGCCCCATAACGGAAAGCGATTGGATGAAGAAAACGACAAGTATAAGTTGTTTATAAATAACGGCGTAGTTGTTACCGTTAATACTGTTGAAATACTCGGTGGTTAAAACACAGTAGCACACGGTATTGCACCAATTATTGATTCTTACGTAAGAAGGCACTGCTCAATAATTGTTACAATAATTACTGTTCAATATTTTATTTTATTGATTCAATAATTGCTACATTGATATTTTATATTACTGTTATTCAATAATTGTCACTACACAATATTTTCCATTATCGGAGCAATAATTCATATTATCTGAATAATATTATTAGATAACATTATTGGCAATGTCTAGAAAGTTCCGTCTAAGGAGAGGTTTGGTCATCTAATTGTGCGCCAGTAAGGAGAAATCTTTATTGGAAAGCCCCCTCTTTCTTAGGAACGGCCTGGTTGTCGATATTGTGATTCTGTAATATTATTTATGAATAATTAATTATTGATTTATATGATAAGAAAAATATTCATTTTATATAGATGTAGATGGAAAAAATTTTAAAGTGACAATTATTGAAAAATTGATATTTTATTTTTTTTGATAAAATAATTCATTTAAATATATTGTTATATTTTAATAATATAATAATGGTGATATTTTTATAATAAATGTGGGATATATGAATATATGAGGAGGAAGAGTATTTTTGTTGCAAAAGTTATTTAAAACATGCTAAACATGTCTGTGGGCCCATTTCTTGACTGAAATTTGATTAAAGCCTATAAAATCGTCCGTGTGTGGATTTCGGTCAATTTCTGTTTGGAATTTGGAAAAACTTTCTTCTGCAAAGTTGTAGAGAATGAAATTTCCTATGAAAAGGATATAAGGTTTGAATTTTTCTGATAAAAGGGCTATTTATTATGAATTATTGAAGTTCTATAATTCCGAAATAATTAATTTTTGAAAGTTTTAATTATTTTTAATAACAATTTTTTTTTTTCATTATTGGTGGCTGAATTCAGATGGTCAAGGTGGGCATAAGAATTTGAATAAATAATATTAATATTTTATTAAATTTTCTACTTTGGTGTTCTAAGTATTTTCCTATAAATAGGGTGCTTAGGTTAGAATTGAAAATCACACCAGAAACTGAAATTTTCTCTGTCTTTCTCTCTCTATATTATCGAGCGTATTCTTGTGAGTATTTTAAGACTTTGAGTGTTACTATACGGTGCAAGTTCCCTTCAGCACTATATCCAGTATTCCAGCTAGAAGTACTGTCTTTTCTGAGGTAAGGGATGTTATTTTTTTAAATGATATTATTTCTTTCAATATCATTATGCTGAAATATTGGTTTAAACTTTTTATCAAATTTAAAACTTTTTGTGTCAGGGTTACTATTCACGTATACGACACTATTCACGTATACTGCACTATTCACGAATACGGCACTATTCGCCGAAAAAATTAAATTTTTGTTTTTTGTCCAAGATATCAATTATGGATACTAGCTTTGATTGTATCCATGTTTTGATCGTTCTTGAACTTTAATTCACTATGATTATTTATGAAGTATTTTTGAACTCAAATTGTTTAAAGTACGAATCCTTAATATTTGTTCTTTTGTTTCACTGGATTCATTTTGTTTAAAATATTTTTCATCATCCTCAGTCCTAAATGATGATATTATTGAATATCTTTGGCCTGTAGTGCAAAGATGAATGATTTTCTAATGAATATCTTTGGCCCGTATTGCAAAGATGAACATGTGTTGAGATGAACATGACCAACTGATGAATATCTTTGGCCTGTAGTGCAAAGATGAACATTTGATTCCAGATATATATATTGATTGATGTTACATGGATAAAATATTGACGATGAACTTTTAAATTCATAAATAGAAGATAGTAGATTTTATTCTCTACTTAACTCTTCTAATGAATTATTTTTCCGCTGCGAATATTGATTTAAAACTTGTAGTCTATTGTATTCTATTATATTTTTTCCTGTTGAAGACCAACGATAATTTGTTCTATATTATCTTAGTCATAATAATCTTTGCTGGGCTAGTTGAGCTCACCCTTTTCCTTTTTGTTCCATTTTCTTCTCAGGAGGCGAGAATGTAACAAGTACTAGTCGAGATATGGAATGATGGTTCTAAAAAGTTGTTTAGTAGTCCTCACCATTTTTGTAAAGTAATGTATCAATAATTGTATTGAGGACTTATTTGGGTGTGAATATTGTCTAGATGACAATATTTGTATTTAAACTCACAATTTATGTGTTGTATTAATAAAGTTGTAGTTGTTTCTGTACCATATTATTGACAACTCAAAATGGGTGATGTATACCTATTTTGGGGGCGTCACACCACGATTTTAAATAATTTGGATAATACTGATCTGCCCTTAGCTCCCCTTGAGCCAGTGTATCCTTTGGGAGGACTACGATCGTCGAGGTTGCACTACAATGGTAGAGTTCATTGATGGCTTTTCTCTACGATCATTGTTTGTCCTGGTCCTTGTGATGAGCTTTTGACAAAGCATTCCTTTCTGGATTAAGGTAGCTCAGGAAGGGCCAACCTCTTAGGCTGAACTACGGGTCAGGTTTGTCCCTGAGGCGCTTATTAGAGGGGTTTCTTGGATTTGATAGAAGTGATGTCATCACATGATGCTTCTTTGTTCGAGGTTGCTCTACGATCGTGGTTCCTCTTTAGTCATCTCTATGATTTTAAACATAGCCTTTTTTATCTGCATGGTTAGCAAAAACTAGAGCATAGAGTTTATGGTTGCAGATTTAGCATGCCTAACTCACTTATCAATTTATTAAATCTGGATTCATCTAGAGGCTTTGTAAAGACATCAACAAGTTGATTTTCAATATGGATGTATTGTAAAGATATAGTTCTATTTTGAACATGGTCCCTAATAAAATGATATCTTATTTCTATATGCTTAGTTCTAGAATGCATGATAGGATTATGTGTTATTGCTATGACACTTGTGTTATCACAATGAACATGTATAGATTTGAAATCAAACCCATAGTCTGCTAGTTAATTTTTCATCCACAAGATTTGAGCACAGCAGCTGCCAGCAGCAATGTATTCAGCTTCTATTGTTGAGGTAGATACTAAGTTTTGCTTCTTGCTGAACCAGGACACAAGTTTGTTTTCTAGCAACTGACAGGCGCCACTGGTACTTTTTCTATCGATCTTGCAGCCTACAAAATCAGCATCTGTATATCCTGTCAATTCAAAGGAGGACTCCTTGGGATACCAAAGTCCCAAGTGAGGTGTGCCTTTGAGATATCTAAAAATTCTTTTTACAGCAGTTAAGTGTGATTCCTTAGGATTTACTTGAAATCTAGCACATATACATGTTGCAAACATAAGGTCTGGTCTACTGGCATTAGATTTAGAAGAAAGCTTATCATACCTCTGTATTGAGTTATGTCAATACTTTTACCTTTCTCATATTTATCAAGCTTGGTTGCTGGAGCAATTGGTGTTTTCATGGGAGAGGCTGATTCCATGCCATACTTTTTAAGTAAGTCTTTAATGTACTTAGCTTGGTTTATGAAGATACCTTCATCAGTCTGCTTTACTTGTAATCCAAGGAAGAAGTTCAGCTCACCCATCATACTCATTTCGAACTTGCTCTGCATAAGCTTGGCAAATCTCTTGCACAGTTTTTCATCAGTAGACCCAAAGATAATGTCATCAACATATATTTGAACTAATAGGATTTTGTCTTTGTGCTTTCTAAGAAATAATGTGGTATCTACTCTACCTCTAATGAAATCATTTTCAATGAGAAAGTTAGTTAGTGTTTCATACCATGCTCTAGGTGCTTGTTTAAGTCCATTTAGGGCTTTATCTAATCTATTGACATAATTAGAGAGAGTTGGATTGATGAAACCTGGAGGTTGTTCCACATATACTTCTTCTTGAAGTTCTCCATTCAGAAATGCACTTTTGACATCCATTTGAAAGACTTTGAACTTCATGTGGGCAGCAAAAGCAAGGAATATCCTGATTGCTTCTAATCTGGCAACAAGTGCGAAGGTCTTGTCGTAGTCGATGCCTTCTTGTTGGGAGTAACCTTTGGCTACTAGTCTTGCCTTGTTCCTTGTTATTACCCCGTCTTTATCCATCTTGTTTCTGAAGACCTACTTGGTGCCAATAACTGGGTGACTTCTTGGTCTTGGAATTAATCTCCATACTCTGCTTCTTTCAAACTGATTTAGTTCCTCTTACATAGCTTCTATCCAACTTGAGTCTTCCATAGCATCTTCTCTCTTCTTGGGTTCCATTTGTGATAGAAAACTTAGATATAAACACTCATTCTAGGTGGTAGATCTTTTCTTGACTCTTGCATTTGGATCTCCAATGATTAGGTCTTAAGTGTGATCTCTTGCCCATCTATTTCCTGTTGGAACATCTGACCTGATGCCTTCTTGTCTGAATTCTTCAAGATTAACCTCTTCTTTTTGATGTGGAGGTTCATTGTCTGATGTAGTTCTCTCTACGATCTCTTCTTTAGGCTCGACGATTTCATTTTCTGGGACTACGATCGTGGTGTTGAGCTCGACCACCTCGTTCGTAGTGTTTGAGTTATCGTCTGTAGTGTCTTGAGGCACATGTTTGTCTAAGTCTATTTCATCGAAGATGATGTGAATCGAGACTTCAACACTTAGTGTCTTCTTGTTGAACACTCTATAAGCCGTACTATCTGTGGCATATCCGAGAAATATTTCTTCGTCTGACTTAGGTTGAAACTTAGTCAGATACTGTTTTCCATTGTTGAAAATATAACATGCACAACCGAATACATAAAAGTAGCTGACACTTGGCTTTCTTCCTCTCCACAGCTCGTAGGGAGTCTTCTTTAACGTAGAGTGTACAAGAGATCGGTTCTGAGTGTAGCATGCAGTGTTGATAGCTTCTGCCCAAAAGTATTCAGGTAGACGGGCTGCTGCTAGTAGAGTTCTTCCAGCCTCAATCAACGTTATGTTCTTTCTCTCAGCTACTCTATTTTGCTGTGGAGTTCATGAAGCTGAGAAGTTGTGACTGATGCCATTGTCTGTGCAAAACTGATCCATCTCAGAGAAGTTAAATTTTCTACCATGATCACTCCTTATGGCCTTGATTTTCTCCCCTTTCTCATTCATCACCAGCCTGAACATCTTGATGAGTTAGGAGCTTGTTTCATCTTTTGAGTTTAGAAAGAACACCCATGTAAATCTGGTATAGTCATCCACTACGACCAATGAGTATCTCTTCTCTCCAAGGCTTGTTGTTAGAATTAGCCCAAATAGATCTATGTGAAGTAACTGCAGAGGCTTATCAATTGAGTTGATAGTTTTACTTTTGAATGAGCTTCTAGTCTGTTTCCCAAGCTGACAGGCATTGCATGGCCTTTCTTTGACAAAGCTGAGCTTGGGTAAGCCTGCTACTAGATCCTTGGAGGCCAGTTTTGACATGCTTTTGAAGTTGAGATGAGACAACCTTCTATGCCATAGCCAGCTCATTTCTTCAGAAGCTTTAGCCAGAAAGCATATTGTCTCGCCATAACTCAGTTGGCCAATATTAACAGTGTAGACGTTCCCTTCTCTTGTTCCGGTCAACTTTATAGAGGAAGTCTTCAGATCTCTGACTTAACATTGATTATTGATGAAGGTAACTTGATGACCCTTGTCGCAGAGTTGGCTTATGCTCAGAAGATTGTGTTTTAGTCCTTCCACATAGGCTACTTTACTGAAGGACACTGCACCATTCCCAGCTGAGCCATATCCTCTTGTCTTGCCAGAGCCATTGACTCCAAAGATGACTGTTGGACCCTCCTTCTCTATGAAGTTAGACATGAGGGCTTTGTTCCCGGTCATGTGCCTTGAGCATCCACTGTCCATATACCAAGTTTTGATCGTGGAGCTCTGTTCCTATGGTAAGATTAAACTCTCATTTTGGTACCCATACTTACATGGGTCCTACCTTGTTAGTACCCTTGGGAACCCAAATTTTCTTGACTTTGGGTCTAATATGCAGAGAATTATTGTAGTATACTGCAGCCTTATGACCAATTTTATTACATACAAGACATCTAGCATGATTCATGCTTGTGTGTGTATGTGGATTCTTTCTCAATTTGGACTTATGTGGGTTCTTAACAAAATTTCCTTTATACTGGTTCTTCTTTTTCCATGTATCCTTGTGATTCATGTTTTGTGAAAAGTGAAGCTTAACTCTACTGTTCCTACCCAGTTGGTTCGTGGAGTTCATTTTACTCGACTCTACGACCCTTCGAGGTTGGAGAGTAGTGACTAAGTTACTCTTCTCTTTTCTGAATCCTAGGCCAGCATGGGATCTGTTATGCCTTGGAACATGGATTGGATCAGAAGAGCAGGGATGGACTGGTTCTTCCTTCTGTGAGGATTTCACAAATGTAATGCTTTTATTAAAATTTGAAACATTACTAGAGCTAGTTTCCTTTATCTTTTCCACATATGATTCTGAGGTGGATTCCCCAAAACCTAAACCTGTTCTGTCAGATGCACTTCTCTGACTGGAGATTAGGGAGTCCATGAATGAAGAGGATTTATTCCATGTTAAGATTATCTTTTCTAGTTCCTCAATCTTAGAGGTTAAATTTGACTCTCTTTGTGCATTAAGTTCATGGATATGTTTTAAGAGTTTATTCTTAGCTTTAAGTTTGGAGAGAGAGTTAGTACTTAAAAGAACTGTTTCCAGTTCTTCCTGAACTTTCTCTTTCTTTTTTTGAAGAAGAGAATAATCTTTAGACAAAACTCTGGACCATTTCATGTATTGATGCAGATCAGATGTTATGCCATGTAGTGTAGTTCTTAAATCATCAATATCTACATCAGGAGAGTTAAAGTCAAATACCTCATTGATACTTACTTCATGATCGTCAGGGCTTTTCTTATCCTTTGCATGTTTGGCCATTAGACATAGATTTGCTACTTGAGGATCTTCATAATCTCTAGACTCGGGAGTTGAGTCATTATCTGAGTCACTCCATGATCCTCCGGCCACAAGACCTTTGTCTTTCTTCTGGAGCCTTTTATTGCCTTTGAATTCTTTCTTTGAATTTGATTTCCTGTTTAGTTCTTCTCTAAGAGGTTTGTTGCAGTTTGTAATGAAATGGCCAGGCTTCTTGCAGTTGTAGCATAAGTCATTTATCTGCTCCTGGCTGTTGGTGTTGTTGAATCTCTTGGGTTTACTGCTTCTGCCTTTACACATGAACCTCTTGAGTCTTCTTACAAGCATTGCAATATCCTCATCATCATCTTCCTCAGAGTCAAAGTCATTTTCAGTGTTAGCTTTAGAGATGACATCTGTTGCTTTGAGAGCAACTCTTTTTTCCTTCTTTCTTCCTTCAGATAGAGTCTCTGCTCACGGAGTCAGCTCCAGTTCATAGGTGAGAAGGTTTCCATAGAGTTGTTGAATAGTCATTTCATGAAGATTCTTTGATTCTCTGATGACAGTGGTTTTGGCATCCCACTTTCTAGGTAGAGCTCTCTTGAACTTATGATTAGATCTTTATTTGGATAGATCTTTCCAAAGGCTCGAAAAGAGTTGAGCATTGAATCTTTCATAAGTGGAAGTGACGTTTTCTCCCGGAACATGAGCAAACATTTCATATTGTTGAGTCAGAAGAGATTGCTTGTTTCCTCTGACTTTTTCTGTTCCTTCATGCATAATGAGCAACGCTTCCCAGACTTCCTTGGTAGTTTTGCTGTTGACCACATTTTCGAACAGATCATTATCTAAGGATTGGAATAGAATGTTCTTGGCCTTTTTGTCGAGTTGGACAACTTTCTTTTCATTGTCAGTCCACTCAGTTTTAACCCTGACTTGAACTATGTTTGGATCTTCTGGAGTTGGTGCAAGATTTGTTGGAATGTAGGGCCCATTCATGGCAGTTTCAAATAGTTCTTCATCTATTGAATCCATGTAAGCTTGCATATGAACTTTCCAGTTGGCAAATTTATCTTTTTTGCACATTAGTGGCTTGCTGCCTCCTCCAGTCTTTGATTCGCTTATTAGATGTGCCATTGGATCTACTCAAGCTTTGTAGATTGATTGAAAGAACCTGCTCTGATACCAATTGTTAGTTCCTAGAGGCACAATAGTTATCTAGAAGGGGGGGGTGTTGGATAGATATTTTAAAAATTCTTTTCGAAATTCTTTGTTAGATATTGTTAATCAATTTTAGCGGACTATGTGATTTGTTTGTTCCCCTTTAAGATAAACAAAGTTAATGGTTAACATGCAGTTATATCAAGTATAGCAGTTAAAGCAAGAATATAAAAGACACAGAGAATTTAAGTGGTTTAGAGCATTCAAAGCTCCTAGTCCACTCTTCTACTCTTTGAGTAGAAAATCCACCAAGAATGTTTTTACAATCTTCGAATCACTTAGATTCCTTTAAGACCAGCAGTCTTGGAACTTCTTAGTTCACTTAGAACTCTTCAAGTTCAGCAGACTTGGAACTTCTTAGTTCACTTAGAACTCTTCAAGTCCAACAGACTTGAAACTTCTTACTTCTCTTAATGATAGTTAAGTTCTTGAATGGTGCTACTCAGTTGTCGTTAAGCTTGTGTTCGAAAGAACTAAGTAGCTGAGCAAGCTTTCTTTTCAGATCATAGAGTTGAGTGTTGTGTGTTCTTCAACTTTTTGTTGTATGCTTGCTTTTCTCTAACTTCTGCATCTGATTTGTATATAGGGTGCCTTTGAAATGTATCTGTTTGAAGGCATCCGTTGAAGCATTAATTGTATTTGATATTTCTGAGCACTGATGGTGACTTTCTGCAAATCTTCTGATTAGCCGTCTGGCCCATTGACACATCAGACTGCTATCTCACCTAACACCTGAAAAGGTGTTTTTGGCTGACATGTAGTAATTTCCTTAGCTTCTTCAATACGTCTCTTTGTTATATACTAAGGATGAGTGTTGTGTCATTGGGATTCCCGATAGTCTCAACGTCTATAATTCATTCCACATTTATTGAAATTTATTCTTAAACAAATGGATAAGGCTCGATGCCTCTTATGCAGACAGATGATACACTATGATCATGATCGTGGTGTCATGCAACATTAGTGCTTGATCCGGTACTAGTAGATAAGAACACTACTATTTCTCTTAAGTACAGGTAGACTACGATCTTTGCTTGCTTGGTTTGCAGACTCTATGCTTCTGAGAGCACACAACGGTTCTTGAGTTGACTCGGCAGGCGTTTGGATCACTCTACGATTCTGGGAGAGGCCCTCCAAAGCAGACATACTACGATTTCTCGATGCTCTACATTTCTGCCTTGACTTCTGCAATCTCTTGACTGGCTCGACAGACTACGAATCTATTGAAGCCTATCTATTACATCTCAAGACATAGATCAACCTAACAACTTTGATCTTTTTTTCTATACATTCATTTATAAAATGATAAACATTAAAGCTCAGATCAACCTAACAAGTTTGATCTACCACAAAGTCCTTGTACATGTATTCCTAGGACTTTACATATAATCATGGATATTTACTTTCAACATCAAATTTAAATATGCAATTTCCCAACAAAGCATATTAAAATAAACTACACAATAAGATCCATTGTAATCTTAAACAAGAATTTAATTCATGATTATTGAATTAAAACCAAGAATCCAAAATTGAATAAACATTAAAAGACAAAAATAAGAGTAGAGAAAAGAATAAAATCTGTTGTCAGCAAAACTCAAGCTCCTCCTCTTGATCTTCAATGGTCTCCAAGTTGTTTTAATCTCCAAATCTAATAAAAACTAGGGTTATGTCCTAATTTAATGAATATCAAATCTAATGGAATCCTTTCACTTAATCCTTGTGATTCTCCTCTTTTTATATGCCTCTTCATGTGTCTTTTAGAGTCCTTGAAACAAACAGCTCAAACCAATCCTCCTTGAACTCAACTTCTGAAAAACTATTTTTCTTCCCGACAAGCCCGCCTCGACGGGCTTTTTCTACTAGGAAACACCCGCCTCGACAGGGTACTTTTCCAGATATTACAGAAATGCCACTAAGCTCCATTTTTCATGTTTTGATCTTCCGAAGCCGTTTTCTACAACATAAACACAAAAACAAGTAAAATGACACTAAAATACTTAAAGTTAACAAAGAATTAAGCCTTAACGATGTCCAATTTGTAGGTATAAAACCCACTTATCATTGCTCATTACTGGACTCAAGAGGAGAATAATCCCGCGGGGCTCAGGAAAGGCGCCAATCAGATCCGCTCCAATTGAAAGATCAGATTAACTTCTCATATAGTAGATTGCGATGATCTGGGAACCAATTTCAAAAAGCCTGTGAGAGTAACCTAAGATAAGTCAGCCTCTGATAAACCAAACGCGAAGGGAAGTCTCTGCATTCCTTCCCTCTTTCAATACATGTCCTATGTAAATCTTGTAAATATTAAATATTGTAAATATTCATTCTTTCCCAAAATTCATTGTCAAATATCAAATCCTAGCATGCTATCCTGTCATCAGAACAACTGACATCTATTTTGCAGGAAAGCATTAAAAAACCCCTAAAACTGATACATTGCGTGAGCATGCATACTGGTCGGGTTTATCAAGACTAAAATACTTACATTTATTATAGGTAAAATTGGTCCCATTAACAGATCTAAATCTAAGAAGGAAAAAAGTCTACCCATTAACATGGAAGAAAGTACCCAACAGGGGTCAGGTTTCATGTCTCGAGAAGAATTCAAGGGACTCAGAAATTAGATAGCAGAATTAGCTGTCTTCTTAAAAGAACAGAGCAAAAGTTCTCAAGGTAAGCAAATACCCACTCAACCAGAGTCATCCACACAAGGTGGCAGTCAGGGTACTCACAAGAACAAAGATACTCAGATACCTGAGCCTCAAAACAAGGATAAAATTAACAAAACCCCCGAAATCACCAACCTCAGAAATGATTAGGAAACTGGTGCTATTCGGAAGCAAGTCCAGCAAATGGAAGAAACCATCCGGTCAATCAAAGGGACTGGATCATATATTAGTGTTAACTACTCAGACCTCTGTATTTTTCCCGGAGCCTAGCATCCTGACAAGTTCAAAACTCTAGATTTCGAGAAATATGACGGATTGGGGGATCCTTATACCCACCTAAAGGTATACATAGGAGAACTCAGGTCTTATGCAGAAAATGAAAAGCTCAGAATGCAGTTATTCCAAAAAAGTCTAATTGGAGAAGCTAGAGCCTGGTATGCCCGACTGGACAATTCAAAAATTCATAGTTGGGAAGAGCTAGCCCATGTCTTCCTAAATCAATACAGCTTCTAGTCACAAATGGCTCTAGACAGATATCAAATTACCAAAGTTAAAAATAGAATACTGAGTCATTCAGAGAATATGCCCAAAGATGGAGACGTTTGGCTACTCAAGTAATCCCATCAATGACAAAAACTGAGATGTTAATGACCTTCATCAACATACAAGAAGCTCCGTTTTATGTGAGATTCCTAGTAGACATAGGAAAACCATTCTTAGAAATGATCAAACACGGAGAGATGACTGAGATGGGGTTGAAGTCTAGAAAGATTAAAGACCTTACTGCCTTAGAAGCCGTGGCTGAGCACATTTAGACTGGAAATTATGGGAATAATCCTTGAAGAGGTCATAAAAAGAAAGAAGAGGATGTATCCTTGGTACTGCAAGGTCAAATCTAGATAGGAAACCAAAACTTGCCCATTCAAAAGAAAAATTATTCATCTTTTCAAACCTCTGTACAACCTACAAATCCACCATTTCAAAAAGCCGGAGAAGTTAAACGTCGAAGTATATTTACACCTTTAGGGGACTCACTTGAGAGTATCCTAAAGCTTCTGACAACACAGAAGAAAATCGCTCAACTTCCTCCATCAGCCAATCTAAGTGGGAAGAATTTTGACCCAAACAAGAAATGTGCTTATCATTTTGGGGCTCTAGGCCATGATACCCAAGAATGTTGGTCTTTAAAGCATAAGATCCAAGATTTGATAGATAGTGGTGAGATCGTGGTGACAAAACTAGACCAACCACATGTTTAAGATAACCCTTTGCCTCAACACAATGAGGAGGGAGTTAACATGATCAATGTGGGGAGTGAAGAAAGTTCTAAGTACCTTAAGTATGTAGGGGGTTCTTCCCAAGTGAGCAAGGAAAATTTTGACAAATGGGATTATTCAGAATTCCGGTTTATGATAGAACGGGAAATGAAGTCTATCAAAGAATAGATTTATCAACTCGCAGAACTGATGGTTTACTAGCACCAAATAACCCGACAATTGATCAGTCGGGGCAAACAAATCTCCTCTCCATTATAACAAGGGATCAACAACGATTCCAGGAGATTGAAACTTTGGAAGAAAAATCTGCAAGAAAAGCAAGAACATAGGCTGGCCAAGATTATGCAGGTAGAAGAAAATTCACTCTTTTGGGTCAACCGATGGAGGAGATCCTACAAATGTTGATCAATCAAAGGAAGATCACAGAACTGTTACCCCCAATCAATCCCCGTTCCAAGAGGTTTGATATCGGGATATGCCAATACCACTCCAACACTCCTGGTCATGACACAGAAAGTTGTTGGGCACTTTGTCACCTAATCCAAAATATAATTAATAGTGGTGACCTACAAATGGTAGATAGTGGTAATACTTTTCCTGGAAAATAAGAAATATTTCCTCCTATAACATAAAGATGGAGAAAAGTTATAGTAGTTATATCCTCTGAAGGAGACTTGCCTGCAACACCTCTAACAATCCAAGGAATGAAGCTCAGAGGAGGAAAGAGTCTTTTGAAAGTGGCTGCACCAGAACCGTTGATGTTGCCACGCAGGCCGCAATATCCCTTCATCAGCCTGAAAAGAGTCCCATGGAACTATGGGGAAAACGAGGGATCAACATCAAAGGACACCGCGACTATAAACCCACTGTATCTACCTCAGCGAGTGATAAAGCTAATCATTAAAACCAAAGGGAAAGTGCTCGAGGATAAAATTGAAGAATTCCTCAGCAAAATGGGGTATAATGAAGCCAAGATAGTGTATTGATTAAAGGAGGCACCTCAACAGATATCCATTCTCGATTTAAACTTATCTTTTGAAGATCATCGCAAAGTCTTAACACAAGTACTGGAAGAAGCGCAATGCCAAAGGCAGTGGATATCAAAAAGTCTCGTCACTTGATAGATCACATTTTCAACAGCAATGTGATATCTTTCACTGATGATGACATACCAGTGGAAGGAACTGGTCATTGCATATTGCAATGATATCCTCTAGGTATGTGATAGGAGAAGTATTGGTAGATGGAGGATCATCCTTAAACATCTGTCCATATAACATTTTGGAAAGAATAAAGATCAATCCAAGTCGAATCCGTAATAGCTACATAGTCATAAGAGCATTTGACGGGTCTCGACGAAATGCTGTAGGAGAAATTGAACTTCTAGTGGAGATCGGTCCACATACCTTCTACATATCCTTTCAAGTGTTGAAAATCACCACAGAATATAATCTGTTGTTGGGAAGACCGTGGTTTCATATGGTAGGAGCAGTCCCATCCACCCTTTACCAGCAAGTTAAGTACATCATTAATGGTAATTTGGTCACTATTAATGCCAAACCATAATATCCTATCTATGTAAAAGGTGACATGCCTTTGATCAACCTCAACGAAGGAGTTGAGCCAGCCAATTTTCAAGCCTTTAAAGTGATCAACACTTATTATCAACCTATTGGGGCTCCAGCCTTAAAGCCAAGAATTTCTTCTGAAGTAATGTCTGTCGGTAAAGAAATGATGTCCTTGGATTTCTATCCTGACCAAGGGCTAGGGAAAAATCATCAAGGGATCAAACATCCAATCCAAATACCTAGTCATACAAGAAAGGTTGGATTAGGCTATGGATCCAATCACAAAAACCCGCATAAACATCAGTCGGTTCACACATCCACAATTCTACTACCAGATCTCACGGATGTAGGATTCGTGAAACCAACAAGGAAAATCCCTATAACTGTATCAGGAATGCTGATTCCTAAGGTTAATTCGGTCAGTGAAAAGGAAATCTAGACTCCTGTCATGGAAAACACAGAAAGGAAGAAAAAGTTCCTACAAGAAGTGCAAGATCAGTTCGCAAAGATACATTTTCTGGCACATACTGAGGGTCTAAAAGAGGATATCCTAGATGATGACTATTCAGAAGATCAAATCCTGATCCCTCGTATAAATAGGGCTAAGAAAAATCGTTCAAAGAAAAGTACTGGCTCTGATGTGAATTCAGTCATGGTCATCATCAAAGAGGAGGAGGATATCAACCACCCCTTCGTCATAGCTGTCAACAAAGACTTGACCCTGGACAATTGGAGTACCACTCCTTGCATCTATCGAAAAGGGTGAAAGGGCAGAAAGTTCATCTACCCTGAAGTATAGCTATTACATGCTACTTACTTTTATTGCACAGTACTAGCAATTACTTTTCTCATGCTTTCATTAATGCTTTATATTAGTAAGCAGTTTTATAAATAAGTGAAAGCATTTTGTTTTTAGGACTCCAAACCTGGATTTGTTTAGCCTTGCTGATGAAATGTCAACTCTCAACAGTGGCTACAACTTTGATGTAGAACTGGACTGTGACTTGATGAGGATCGATCAAGAGGAGATAGACAACTATGAGGTGCCTGAGGAGATCAAAGAATTGGTCCAAGACAAACCCAAACCAAATCTTGATCAAACCACCACAATCAATATCGGAACCTTAGAAAATCCTAAAGAAATCCCAATAGGCAATGACCTTACCCCAAACCAAAGAATAATTTTGATTGAACTCCTGACTCAGTTCCAGGATGTGTTTGCATGGTCACATGAAGACATGGTCGGCTTGCCTACTGACATTGTTATTCACCGACTGCCCATTAAAGAGTGATTCAAGCCTGTCAAACAGAAACTCAGAAGACTAAAATCAGAATGGATTCTAAAGGTTAAAGAAAAAATTGTCAAGCAATTCAAAGCAGGCATCATCATGGTATCAAACTACCTGGAATAGCTGTCCAACATAGTTCCTGTGCCTAAGCTCGGAGGGAAGGTACGAGTATACGTGGATTACCGGGATTTGAACAAAGCCTGTCTCAAAGACAACTTCCCGGCACCTTTCATCCACATACTGATAGACAACACGTCGCAGTATGGCATGCACTCTTTTGTCGACTGTTTTGTCAGGTACCACCAAATCATGGTTGCCGAAGAAGATAGGGAGAAAACAATCTTTATCACCCCCCGGGGAACCTTTTTGTTATAGGAAATTGTCTTTTGGCCTTATCAATGCTGGGGCTACGTATCAATGAGCCACGATGGCCCTTTTTCATGACATGATGCACAAGGAGATAGATGTTTATGTGGATGATATCATCGTCAAGTCCAAAAAGGAAGATAACCACGCCGACCCTCTCAGAAAGCTATTTAATTGGCTTCGCAAATACAACTTGAAGCTAAATCCAGCCAAGTGTGCCTTCGGTGTCAAATATGGCAAATTATTGGGATTTCTGGTAAGCAACAGGGGCATTGAGCTAGATTCCGCCAAGATTAAAGCCATTACTGAGATGCTGGTACCCCAAATAGAAAAAGAGATATGGGCTCGGGAGAATCAATTTCATAACCAGATTCATCTCTCAACTCACTACAACTTGTGAGCTCATCTTCAAGCTGTTGAGGAAAAATTCCTCCGAAAAGTGGAATGAGGACTGTCAAAAAGCCTTCCTCTCCATCAAGAAGAAAATGGTGGAAGCTCCTATTTTGGTGCCACCAAGAGACAAAGTTCCCTTGTTTAGGTACATATCAATCAATCCTAATGCTATAGGTTGTATGCTGGGGCAGAAAGATGATATAAGGCATGGAAAGAGCCATTTATTATCTCAACAAAAGATTCAGCAGTGGTGAACAAAAGTACACCTTGATTGAAAATACTTGTTGTGTTTTAGCATGGGCCGCCACGAGGTTACAACATTATCTTCATGGTCACACAACTTATCTCATCTCCCGCATGGATCCTCTGAAATACATATTCAGCAAGCCCATGTTAAATTGTCGATTGTCCCAATGGCAATTGATCCTTCAACAATTCGATATCATCTACTTAACTCAAAAGTCTATCGAAGGTCAAGGAATTGCGGATCAATTGGCCGAAGAACCATCAGGGAATTTCAAACCCGTGGAAACTTATTTCCCAGTTGATGGAATCATGAAAATTTAGCAAAATCCCCAAAAAGATACCGGTCAATTCTGGAAACTATACTTTGACGGGGTTGTAAACATGGAAGGTTCAGGAGCAGGGGCAGTTCTTGTATCTATTTCGAGAGAACAGTATCCCATGGCCATCAAATTATAGTTTGTCAACACCAATAACGCAACCAAGTATGAAGGCTGTATAATGGGATTAAAACTGGCCCAATCCATGGGTATCCAACAGTTAATAGTCTTTGGATATTCTGAGTTAGTCATCAAGCAAACCACCGGTGCATATCACACCAAAGAGTTGCATCTACAACCCTTGTTAGGTTTGCTAGAAATATGAATATACAATCTAATCACATAAACGAAGCGAAAGCGTAGTAAAATTGGATTTTAAAATTTTCTTACAAATCATAAACTATGATCATTCTTGTGCTTGATTATATATCTATAAAAGAGTAGGAGAATCATAATCATAACCTTGAAGATTCAAGCTTCCTCAGGTACAAGTTCAACTCCTAGTCCTTCGTGCTCTCCTTGAATGCGCGGGATTGATTCTTTCCTTTGATCGTTTGGACTCTGGAGGTGATCCACCAAGGAAGAACAAAAACTCGAGAAGAATGGTGTTTGACTAAACCCTAGTTTTTCCTATCTCTGTAGAAAAAGAAGTACTTTCCAACAATTGGAATTACGTCTACTAATATCTGGCATAAGACTCCTCTTATATAGATATTAGTCAACCCTTTTAATCTAATTAGAAATAGCGTTATATTTAATTAATTAAAAGTCTATAATTAATTAAGCTCTCTAATCTTATTAGGGATAATTAATTAAACTCTTATAATTAATTTGCCTCCTACTCTTATTAGGAATAAATGAGAGTACTTATATTAAATTAATTTCCAAACTCCTTTAGAAATTAAAATAATAATAATTGTAATAATATTAATAAGACTCCTCCTATTAATTTATATTTAATATTTCCAAAATATTAAATAATAAATATTAAGCTATTTAATTCATTCCATCACTATAGATTAAATTATATATACTTAACTTACTATTACGATTATGTCATTTGCTTCTTAAATAATTATTCTTCCTTTTATGGTGTGACCCTTTAGGTTCTCCATATTAAACCGATTGTGAATAAATCAATTAGAACAATTCTAATCTTATTTAAATAAATAAATTAAACTATTAATTTATTTAAATAAATAATATTTATTCTACAATAGGGATAAGTCTCCCTAGCGATTAACGACTTTCCAGATAATATAGATTTCAACATTAATCATAAAAGAACATTTGAGTAAATAGTTACCGTACAATTTAATCCTTCCACCATACAATGTCCCAATTAAATATAAGACATGGAATTACTGTCAAGTCTTATTTTATTTAATTATATGTATTTCGATTCCCAAATGCACAATTCCGAATAAATGCAAATTAGAAACTCCTTTTCAATTTCATTCCACCTTGGCCAAGGATTTCTAGGTTGTCATTTATCGAATCACATAGGACATATCTCTTCTTTTACTAAAAGCAGTAGATTCTTTATTGATTATTTATTATCTCCATATATAACTCATTACACATAAGCATACCCTTTGATATACCCTAAGGGTCTTAAGGAATAAGTCAAAGTATAATTCATTATACACAAGATACTATGATAATCTCATGTCTAAGAATCACGTGTACTACTATCACTTCAGGAATTCCTATTGACATGCAAGTAAAACTCCATTAGGTATTTCTTAGCGAGCCACGTTCAGTGAACTTATTCTCCAATAAAGACCTATATGCTTGCTTTAGTGTCTCCACACAAATGATCATGAGATCAATCATTCTCATCCAATGAGCAAGCAACGTATGTACCAATCTATCCGGATTCACTAATCCCCTTTTTAGTAATCCATTGATTGGGAACATTTTAGTTTTTAAGCTTTCTAAGAATTTAAATCTCATTAGCATGATCTCGTCATGATTCTAAAATCATTGCTTAAAATTGACATGATATTAAAAAAGGTCCGGATTCGACAATTTAAAGATAATGACCCAGTATTAAAAAAGTCCTATCCAATCAAGAAATAGCCAAAGAAAAATTCACCCCAAATTGGAAAGTCCCTTTCATTGTCAAAGAAGTGTTGTCAGGAGGAGCCCTCAGACCGCAAGAAATGGACGACAAATAATTTTCCCAACTTATCAATGCAGACACCGTGAAAAGGTACTATATATGAAATACTCGCAAACCACCATCCTGATCCTGAAAAAAAAGAGTCAGGTCTCTGCACAGCCTGAACTACAAAAGACTTGATCTCCCCCCATTAATGGAAGTATGTAGGCAGCCATCTATGGTGTTGTCAAACCAAACAAAAAGAATCCAAAAACCCCTCAAACCAAGCTCAAACCCTAATAAACACCTTTCAAATTCCCAAAATATTTCTCTCTCTGCACAAAGTACCATCTTCAAACCATTCAAGCCAAACATGAACTACGTAAGACCTGATCTCCCTCCCTTAAAGGGAGTACATAGGCAACCATCTATGGTGTGGTCGAACCCTCGAAAGAAAGCCGAACACTTTGTTTAAACCTCAACAATATCAAAAGACCAATTCCAAGACACCAAAAGTAAAACATGAAAGCTGGTACACTAGAAAAGACTAAAGATCAATGACCCAATCTGAGAGATCCTAAGACATCTCAAGGTCAATCCATCAAGGAGAAGTTCGAGACACATCAAGATGGCAAGTCATGGAGAAATATGGCAATCATCAAGCAAAGTCAAAACATATCCAAAATGGAAGTGAGATAAAATATATTTCCTTGGTATATGTTCGGCTTGATATATACAAAATGCCATGTACATGACAAAAATGGCTAACATAGTCTATGCAGGAAAATTAAAGCTACTCCATAAGCCCCCAGTCAAGCGGGACAACAAATCAAGCATAACATCCCTCTTTAAGGATGGAGGGCATCTCTGATCTCTTGACCAACAGTCTCAAGGTGAGTCATAAGCTCCACTGTTGTACGTAAAGTACTACCATGATCATCCATGAATGCACTTATCGATGCAACGACGTCCTTTGTATAGGATCTGAGAGTGGCATGATCAGCCACAATAGTATCTCGGGCCATCTGAAACTCGTCTCGAGCTAAGTAAGCAGCATCCTTGGCTACCTGGGCTTCGTCATTCGCCAAATAAGCAGCATGTCTACTAGATAAGACCCTCAATAACAGTGCCCTAGCGTGGTCTCGCTCGAAAGTCAAAAGCTGTACTCGCTGCTCCAGTACCTCTCTAGGTAATAAAGGGACAGAAGTAGAATCAGAGCTGGGAGTAGACATGCCTATAGCTGCCGTCAAAGCCTCAAATAGGTCATCCTTTGAAGGGGAAGGTAGATCCTCCATGGGATCCTAACCATCTGAATCAAAAGGCAGCTCTGGGTGGATAACATGGGCCACTGCTATATCTGCCTCCAGCCAAGCGGTGTACTCTACTGAACGATCGTAATGACTCTCATCAAACTTAGATGACTCCCTAAGAGTCCATAAATCATAAACTCGCTCCAAATCATCAACATACACGAAAAAAGCGGATAACCGATAATCCAAAGCGCCCTCAAAGGGATGAAAATCCTAAAAGTACTCAAACTGTCCCTAGATAGCCAGTGGATGATAGGTAGTCACAGCTCTCAAACCCGCTAATGGAAGGAAATCCATACCGGTAGCATGTGTGATGAACCTCAGTGGGGAGTATAATCTTAAATAAAGCAAAATAGAGAATGGGTCCTCAATAGCATCCAAGAAAGTCAGCCATGAGGCTGCATCTATACACTCTATAGGGCGAAAAAAAAGGATATCGCTCTATCATGCCCAAAGCAATCCAAGGCGTCTCAAAGTGCCTATCGGCCATAGATGTGTCATGAACCATACATACAGTAAAACCGCACTGCCTCGAAAATATCCATCATCATGAGTATGGTAGTAGGTGGCTGAAGTGAAAGTCATTGCAAGAATCATGGGAAGAATGGTGCAACCCTTCCGTAAAGCTCTAACTGCAGTGACTAAGGCAATGTCTAAATGGTCCAGAGAAATCAACATATATAAATAAGCCACAACACACATCAATAGAGTGTCCACCCTAGTTATCCTCCACTCATCCTCGGATATCAAGAAATCCTCCTGATAATGTGAGAAGCTATCCAAAGATATAAAGCGGTCAATTAGGAACTCTATAGATACAATGTGACCCGAGGTGACCTCAGATAATAACACTGATTATCGTATACCTGTCATGTCCATAAACTAGCACCGCATTTGATCGGCCGCTGTCCGGGTACCGGAGCATATAAAAATAATCGAGTGATACAGAAATACTCCTCTAAGGTAGGAGTCAACTCATCTGAACCAAAGTGGAAAACATGTTTAGCAGGGATCCAATAAGATAACATGCCCTTTACAAAACCTTCAAGGACTCTGAAGGTCAACAAAGACATAGAGTGGCCCAACATGCCACATGCTAATATGCGATCTGACTACGGAGGACTATCAAACCAAGACCGCAAATTCGTAGCTATATGGATGGCAGGAAGTCGATCAATGTGTGATACTGATGAAGAAGACATCTGTAAAACCGTATTATTAGAACATCCAGGGGTCAATTCTAAACTCATCAAATGCATATCATGACATATAATGCATGCATAATGATAAATGACAATATAACAAGTGCAGGAAGTAAAAGCATTATAGAATGTAAAACTGTATACATCATAAATACATCATATCTGTTCTAAAAATGAAAATAAAAAGTACAGGGAAGTGGAGCACAACAGCCCTATGTCTAACAAAAACCTATCAGATGAAGTCATGGATATCTATTCGCCAGAGTCTCCTTTATAAAATGGACTATCCGCATGCACAATAGGCACGATCAGGTGGCCATTTAGTAGCACACCAACCCAAAATCATGAGCATTTCATATATATGAAAAACATTAAAAATTAAACTCACCATGGCATCCAAATTACCATGTGTAATTTATTTTGAAAATCCATGCTCATTTGTCCTCAAATAGAATAAAGAAAGTAGCCAAAAAGGGTGTAAAATAAGTGTCTCAGAAATTAATTTTTTTTACATCTGAATGTTCAGCATAATAAAATATAAACATTTACTAGGGCCTTTCTTTTTTAGCAAGTCATCTATGCATACATATTTGCTATATTGTGTTCAAACTTACTAACCATGAAATATAGTTTTCTAATAGTCAAAACTTGGAAAAAATGGATGTAAACATTAACTGAAGTGTGCAAACTGTTTGTACGGTGACAAATTTAAAAAAAAAATAGCTCGAAATGAGTAGATCTGAGATGGAAGGTCCAGATTTATTTAAAAGGTTCAAACTGAAAATGACTTGTAAAGGGCCCAGGGGGTATAGAACCACTTGCGGCCTTCCGCGGGTATACCTGCAAAATCTACAGGTTTACCTGTAAAAGTACAGGGTAGGTCCCACCCCCTCTGGTGCAGTTCGATTTGAGGTTCGGTAGGTCTCCTAGAAGCTGAAAAGTCAAATCAGGAAAAAAGGTTTTACGTAATTGAGAGGAAGGGACCTGAAAATCTTCATGTAAGTCATTGGTGTTAATCCCAATGAAGCCTTGGGAATGTCAACATTAAAGCCTGTTGAAAACTGCCTTCAATAAAGCATCATGAAAGCCTGTCGGTGACGACTATTGAAAACATTCTCCATCAAGAGGATAGATGATGGAATCTGTTATAAATGAAATCTCCAGCTGAATCAAATCTATTCAGTAATGATCGACCACAGTAAACTACCATTTAAGTAGACATCGAGTAGGTTCGGTGATGGTCAAACCCTGAAAACTATCGTTCGAGTAGGCATCAAATCAGTTTAGTGTTGGTCAACCTTGTAAACTACCGTTCAAGTAGGTATTGAGAATATGTTATCATTGTGATCTCTATCCCCAACAACAACAATGACATTCAACCGAATAGATATCCAAATGGTCGGTGACAACCCCAACATATCGTCGAAAAGGATTCGATGATGTAAAACGGTGTAAACTATCATCAAGATAAACATCGAGAATATCCAATGAGGTCAATATCCCCAGCGGAGGTGAAGTCAGAAAGTGTATCTGAAGATAAAGAACCTTGGTGACATCCTCAACGTTGGATTTAGAAAGGTCAAGTGGTATCAGCCATGGAAAAATGTCCCCAGCAAGGATGTTGAAAACATCTCCATAACATTTCGTTTAATCAGTCTCGGTAGCACTGATGGATACTCTAAGCCATTGACTTCAACCCAACGCAGGCATCGAGAAGGTTTGATGATGAAAGCTTTGTAAACTACCGTTTGAGTAGACATCGAGAAGGTTCGATGATAAAAGCTCTGCAAACTAACGTTAGAGTAGGCATCGAGGTGGTTCGATGATGAAAGCTCTGAAAACTACCATTCGAGTATGCATCGAGAAGGTTCGATGATGAAAGTTCTACAAACTACCGTTCGAGTAGGCATCGAGAAGGTTCAATGATGAAAACTTTGTAAACTACCGTTTGAGTAGGCATCGAGAAAGTTCGATGATGAAAGCTCTGCAAACTACCGTTCGAGTAGGCATCGAGAAGGTTCGATGATGAAAGCTCTATAAACTACCATTTGAGTAGGCATCGAGAAGGTTCGATGATGATAACATTGTAAACTACAGTTCGAGTAGGCATCGAGAAGGTTTGACGACGAAATCTTTGCAAACTACCGTTTGAGTAGGCATAGAAAAGGTTCGGTGATAAAAGCTCCGCAAACTACTGTTCGAGTAGGCATCGAGAAGGTTCGATGATGAAAGCCCTGTAAACTACCGTTTGAGTAGGCATTGAGAAAATTCGGTGATGAAATCCTGTGTAAACGACCGTTTGAGTAGGCATTAAGACAGTTCAATGGAGATCATCATTGACAACTCCATCCCCAACAGAAATGGCAGGAGTAGTCAGTGATATAATACCGTTAGAAGTAAAACCAAGCAAAAACATTCAACTCCATAACATCATATCATGCTGCATTGCATGACATCATTTAATCTTGTTATATTTCAAGTGTCTAGTAATCTTTATTGTAACGACCCCAAAATCCATACAATTAAAATCTCGACTTCGGTCGTTAACCATACATTCAACCTCTAAATAGTACATCATTATTCTATGCTAAACTTAATAAAATTGCGGAATATTTAAAACGTTTATACACTTCCTTCTTTCATGCCCTGAATCGCAACCTTAACATTACATCTCTTTGATTCAATCTTATATCATGAATCGTTACAACAAAATGACTATACAAAGTCTTACATCATAACTAAATATCCATATACATTGGATAGCTCAACTTACAATTTAACAACATATTACGTTCAAAATATGAAATACATTTCTCATAAAATATAAGTAATCTTCGTAAATATAGATCTCTATAACTCACATAGCACGTAACTTTACCTTAAAATCTTGACCTGCAAAAGTGGTTATTTGCAAGAGTGAGCTCGACAGCCCAGCAAAGTCTAACAATTTTCATGCATCACATAACACATAATAACATGCTCGATATACATCTCATTAAAGTAACATGGCATACATGCTTTTAATTCACATAGCAAATATAAAGATTGAGTTCCTTACTCAATCATCATTACGTAGCCAAAACAATGTAGTCATAAATTGACTTTAACATTTCATGATTCAACATGCTTAACATATCATGCAATTTAAAACAGTTCATCAAGTCCACGTAGAAAATAGGAACCGAAAGACTTGCCTTGATCGTTGTTTACCAATAATAGCTTAACAGCTTACAGTTATCTGCACTTTACGTGCCCTACACAATTATATAATCATACACATCAACTATTAGTCACATAACGACACATAGCAATTGTAATGTAAACTCTACTCCACATCTCATAATCTTTCCTATTAATAAATACACAATGCTCAATTAGATTGTGTTAACTTTTTGACTTATGACTCACTATATTTCTTCTTAGTCAAACTCGAAGTTCAAGTGCTTAAGTCTTGTTAGGACTACTTATTGGTTTTATATTAAACCCATTTCATATCTTATAATATCCATTTCAATGGAATTGAAACACTTTTTAAGTTCATTAACACTTGGCACGGCGTTTCGACGTTCAATCGTCACACGCCTGATTTGCCTTTCTTGTGTATGCTTACTATGCTTCTATAACTTATCTAATACATTATTTATTAATGTTAAGTATCATTATATTTACTAAGATTCATGTTTTATAACTTAGGACATCATCTTTTATGGTCTGGAGCACTACACATGCATATGTGCATGTCCGACACCCTCTGATTGCCTCCGAAAACACAACAGTCCTAAAGATGACCATTTTTACCTATCCTAATGACCTCAAATTGAAACACTTAAAGAACTAAAGTTGTAGGTCTACTCGTCCTCGTTCCGGATCATCTTGAATCACCTCAATCGGAGTTCGTATGAGGAAGTTATGGCTATTTTACTACAGGAGGTCAAAACTGTCCAAGTCAGACTTCTGTCCCCGCGCTGGGGCACGAGGACTAAGCCAAAAAGTGGCGCTGGGGCACGAGATTGGTGCTGGGGCATGAATTTCAGCGCTGGGGTGCCAACTTCTGGCGTTGGGGCGCCAATTTTGGCACCGGGGCGCGATTTTTGGCGCTAGGGCTCAAATTTTGGCGCTGGGGCGCCGAAACTTGCAGAACTCAACAACGAAGAACAAAACAACGCTACTGTCTTTATTTTTAACAGCAATTAACCCCAATTAACATGTATAACTTATATAAATTACGCATATACACACTACCCAACATGCATATACTAGTTTAAATTACTAAATAATAATCACAAAATTCCTTGAAAATCATATTTTAAAACAAAACTCCATGTTTGACATTTGTTAAACACAGTGAACACTATAATCTCTAATAACCACAAATTTGATTACTTTTAAACTACAATTCTCTGTAGTTCATATCCAATTAACATAATCACACTTCAATTTCATAACTTCACAATTAACATATACTAATTTTGATATTTCTACAAACCACTTTCACACGTGAATGTTTACTGTAAAAACTAATTTCTCTTTCTCTATGAACGCTAGCATACTTCTCATATATACATACATGTGCTAATATAACAATTATAGTTACAAATATACTTAATATCATACAAAGCTATATATATATATATATATATATATATATATATATATATATATATATATATATATATATATATATCCACAATTCATCTTTTACAATTATTTTACAGAGAACTTTTTGGAATAAGAAAACTAAACTTTAAAATAAAATAAGAGGATTAATATCCTACCTTTGATTTAAGAAGATAATGGTTATCCTTTTGATTATCAAGCCTCTTTTTCCAAATTCCTTTCTTAAAAACCTGTTAGAAATCACTCACTTTCTCTCTAGAGTTTTCTCAAATTTTCTCTGTATTCTTCTTCTTCTCTCCCTTTTCTTCAACTGAGTCTTTCTTTTCTCTTCTAACTTACGTAGAATAGTATAACGTATATAGTAATAATATATATTAATGATATAATATAAATATAGATATAACTTATATCAGTTATGTAAGTTTTTGAAAATCAAAAGCCATAAGGCTTGTTTGGCTAACCACTAAAAAAATAATCAATTAATCCTTATGTCTTGTTTGGTAAAACACAATTAGATTAAAGACTTAATAGGCATTAGGCTTTGTTTGGCAAAACTAAATTAAACACTTTTAATTTATTTTAATAACTCCTTTATAACAAGGTTATTTGTCACACTTCTATTAAAATAAATAAACAATTTAATCAATTCAAATACTACTCTATTAAATTACTTTAACACATAAATCATTAACATATAATTATAATTTTCTTTATAATTATAATTTTATTCAACCAACTAACACTTTATTTTAATTACAAATTCTAATTATAAGTATTATAATTCATTTAATCATTATTAGCTCTCTAACTTAATTATTAAATTAAATTAGTATATAATCTCATAACAATTAATTTTCTTAGCTCCTTAATTATTTATTTAATCATTATAAATTCTCTAACTTAATTATTAAATTTAATTAGATTACTATTTCAAAATAATTACTTTCCTTAACTCATTAATTATTTTTTTAAACAAATAAATAATCAAATCACATCAAATCAAATACTTATTCAACAATAAACACATCCATTAAATATTTATATAATTCAATAAATATTTAAATATTTTAATAAAAATCTGGATTGTTACATCATTCCCTCCTTACAAGGATTCTGTCCTCAGAATCACAACTCAAGTCACTCATTCGTTACAATCTTCCCTACTTACAAAGATTCTGTCCCCAGAATCGAAGACACAAATTACATAAATAACTCAGAGAAATCTTTCATCATTTTATCTAAATATAGATTTTATATTTCCTACTACATTCATTACCTAACAATTTCTATGTTTCATTTCATAACTTTCATTTGAACTCAATTATATTTTGAGTAATATATATCTTTTAACCAATTCATTTTCTTTTCTAAGGATCGTTATCATAAACACTCGGGATATTACATTCACCCTTTCTTCTAAGAATTTCGTCCTCGAAATTTTATTTATTAATTTTTATTCATTCAATCTATCAAAGTAGATTTTTACGTCACTACTTCATTCATTCATTGGCTTCTATAACCACTTTCTTTCCACAAATATCATTCTACAATTATTAAACTTTTCTATTAAAAGTTTCACATTATTCTTTGATAACTCATCTACTTCTCACTTCAAAATCTCTTTTCTCATTTAATCAATACATTCATCATTCAGTGTCATATTCTACGACTTACTTTTTTCTAAGGAATATTTTCCTTTTTCACTTCCATCTTGCAGAATAACAAGAATCTTCCACAATTGTTCAATAATTGGGAAGTAGTATGAATAACTCAGGAATATAAAAGATTCCAAATCATGCTGAGGGTCACAAGACCACGAACTATGTCCACAGTTACAAGTAATCTTTTAACTTCAACTTTAACAGTCATAAGACTATAAGGACCCCCATACTTAGGGTGTTAAGCCCTTCGTACGATGTATTGTGCACAAACATTTAAACGCTATGCATATGTCCATAGTTATAAGTAATCTTTCAACTTAAACTTTAACAGTCATAAGACTATAGGGACTCCTCGTACTTAGGGTGATCAGCCCTTCGTACAATGTATTGTGCACAAATATCTCAACGCCTCCGCGTAATCCCCTATAAAAGGGTTGTTCATCTCAGCTTTTCAACATCTGAATCCGCACCAAAACAATTTGGTTTGGCATAACTTCTCAAGAAACTCTTGAATTTCATGAACATCTTTCAATATTTGTCTAGCTGAATCAAATAGCATAGACCTCTACAATAACTCGGACATTAACCGAAATATACATATACATACATACATACATACATATGTATTCTCATATATTAAAGAAATCTCAAAAATCTTTTTATGACGTCATGATACCGCACTATATTTACAGTCCGTTGAGGATTCCGTCATTTGGTGACTTTATCATACTACATCATACCATAGTGGGCTGACGATCCTTAGATCATATCCAACACTAGGTAATACTGCATTGATGACTCCATCGTTTTTTTATCATCTTTGCACCAGGTTACATGATGCATTAATGATATAAAATATATTTTGATATATTACAAATTATTTTTGTCTAGCCGAAGCAATTAGCATAGACATACGAATAACAATATTGTTGTTAAAACTCATTGGTTCCATCATTTGATCCAATGTTTTTCAAGAAAATAGAAGTGAAAACATCAGCACGAAGTCAATAAATTTCGAAAGTCTAGCATAGCTAGTAGATTTAGAGTACCTATGCTTCCACCATCAACTCCACTTTCTATAATGATCCATTGCTTAATAGGTCTATCTATTCCTATCATCCTCAATACTCCATTCACACTTAATTATACCCTAGTTCATCAAACTTACCACACGTTATGAGTTTAGAAACTTGCCACAATCATATGAGTTTAAGAACTTATCCTAGTCAGACCATAGGCGTCCATTCGCTGAGGGGTTCAAAAACATACCATATAATTATGAGTCACGAACCTACCATAAGTATGAGTTTTAAGAACTCGCACTTAACCTTATAATATTCTCTAACTATACTCTACCTATCTGTTATACACATGAGAAAAGAATCACCTTCTCAACAAGCATATAACAAATAGCGCGACACAAACATTCCAATGATTATCAATGTGATAAACTGAGTGCAAGCACAAAACCCTCACCCATACAAAGGTTTGTACAACTCAGCCATCACATGAGACCTCAATTGAAATCCCACCTAACTCTATCTTTCTTTTAACTTGCTCTTTGCTCGATACGAATTCCTCGTATCACATCATCTATAACTCCTCATGAGTTATCTCGTACTATTTCATAGTACACCATCTTCATAGCATTAAGCTATAATCATTCAAACATTACAGACCATCTTTCTTTTATAACTTAAACAGATCACGTCGTGACCTTATTCTATAATCATCTCTCTTAAAATTCTTTTATTAACTCGTGATCGTTTTGTTTTACGATCCTCATTCTATCTCTTTTTCATCATTTACGACATTATTCGTTATCTTGGCTATTGGAGTTAGGAAACTCTCATTTCTTATCTTTATATCTCTTCAAGATTCTTCTTTGAATCTTCTTGTTTATATAACAATTCTTCCTTTAAGAATTCTAACTTCATTTACATCGCTTAACATTTCATTCGAGTTACACACTTGGTACACATCGAGTCTCTAACAGTTTCAGTACGGTACGCTGAGTGGTTTCCCACAAACAACCAACAAACTAGGTTCCGAGTTGCTAGTTCGTATATACCTCCGCTCTATGAAGGAATCGTTTAGCCCAGATACCATACATCAACTACTAAAGAGTACAATTGCACCATACTTAAATATAACTCTCTATTCTTAACTTCTTTATCATTCTCTTTTTATAGACATTGTCTATTTATTATCACCTTACATCCTTATTATTGGAGTTGGGTAATCCCACATTCATATTCCTGATAACTCTGCGAGATTCTTCTTTGAATCCTTTCACGCAAGTTGAAATCCCTTATTGTTCAAACTCTATTTGAGCTTATTCTTTCATTATCTTCACCTCTCTTCTCTAAGGTTATAGCCTACGGCACTCCTACCTAAGGTTTATAACCTACAGCTTTGATACCAACTGTAACGACCCCAAAATCCATACAATTAAAATCTCGACTTCGGTCGTTAACCATACATTCAACCTCTAAATAATACATCATTATTCTATGCTAAACTTAACAAAATTGCGGAATATTTAAAACGTTTATAGACTTCCTTCTTTCATGGCCTGAATCGCAACCTTTACATTACATCTCTTTGATTCAATCTTATATCATGAATCATTACAACAAAATGACTATACAAAGTCTTACATCATAACTAAATATCCATATACATTGGATAGCTCAACTTACAATTTAACAACATATTACGTTCAAAATATGAAATACATTTCTCATAAAACATAAGTAATCTTCGTAAATATAGATCTCTATAACTCACATAACACGTAACTTTACCTTAAAATCTTGACCTGCAAAAGTGATTATTTGCAAGAGTGAGCTCGACAGCCCAGCAAAGTCTAACAATTTTCATGCATCACATAACACATAATAACATGCTCGATATACATCTCATTAAAGTAACATGGCATACATGCTTTTAATTCACATAGCAAATATAAAGATTGAGTTCCTTACTCAATCATCATTATGTAGCCAAAACAATGTAGTCATAAATTGACTTTAACATTTCATGATTCAACATGCTTAACATATCATGCAATTTAAAACAGTTCATCAAGTCCACGTAGAAAATAGGAACCGAAAGACTTGCCTTGATCGTTGTTTACCAATAATAGCTTAACAGCTTACAGTTATCTGCACTTCACGTGCCATACACAATTATATAATCATACACATCAACTATTAGTCACATAACAACACATAGCAATTGTAATGTAAACTCTACTCCACATCTCATAATCTTTCCTATTAATAAATACACAATGGTCAATTAGATTGTGTTAACTTTTCGACTTATGATTCACTATATTTCTTCTTAGTCAAACTCGAAGTTCAAGTGCTTAAGTCTTGCTAGGACTACTTATTGGTTTTATATTAAACCCATTCCATATCTTATAATATCCATTTCAACAGAATTGAAACACTTTTATAGTTCATTAACACTTGGCACGGCGTTTCGACGTTCAATCGTCACACGCCCGATTTGCCTTTCTTGTGTATGCTTACTATGCTTCTATAACTTATCTAATACATTATTTATTAATGTTAAGCATCATTATATTTACTAAGATTCATGTTTTATAACTTAGGACATCATCTTTTATGGTCTGGAGCACTACACATGCATATGTGCATGTCCGACACCCTCTGATTGCCTCCGAAAACACAACAGTCCTAAAGATGACCATTTTAACCTATCCTAATGACCTCAAATTGAAACACTTAAAGAATGAAAGTTGTAGGTCTACTCGTCCTCATTCCGGATCATCTTGAATCACCTCAATCGGAGTTCGTATGAGGAAGTTATGGCTATTTTACTACAGGAGGTCAAAACTGTCCAAGTCAGACTTCTGTCCCACGCTGGGGCGCGAGGACTAAGCCAAAAAGTGGCGCTGGGGTGCGAGATTGGTGCTGGGGCGCGAATTTCAGCGCTGGGGCGCCAACTTCTGGCGCTCGGGCGCGAATTTTGGCGCCGGGGTGCGATTTTTGGCACTGGGGCTCAAATTTTGGCGCTGGGGCGCCGAAACTTGCAGAACTCAACAACGAAGAACAAAACAACGCTACTGTCTTTATTTTTAACAGCAATTAACCCCAATTAACATGTATAACTTATATAAATTACACATATACACACTACCCAACATGCATATACTAGTTTAAATTACTAAATAATAATCACAGAAAACTAAAATCCTTGAAAATCATATTTTAAAACAAAACTCCATGTTTGACATTTGTTAAACACAGTGAACACTATAATCTCTAATAACCACAAATTTGATTACTTTTAAACTACAATTCTCTGTAGTTCATATCCAATTAACATAATCACACTTCAATTTCATAACTTCACAATTAACATATACTAATTTTGATATTTCTACAAACCACTTTCACACGTGAATGTTTACTATAAAAACTAATTTCTCTTTCTCTATGAACGCTAGCATACTTATCATCTATACATACATGTGCCTAATATAACAATTATAGTTTCAAATACACTTAATATCATACAATGCTATATATATATATATATATATATATATATATATATATATATATATATATATATAATTCATCTTTTACAATTATTTTACAGAGAACTTTTTGGAATAAGAAAACTAAACTTTAAAATAAAATAAGAGGATTAATATCCTACCTTTGATTTAAGAAGATAATGGTTACCCTTTTGATTATCAAGCCTCTTTTTCCCAATTCCTTTCTTAAAAACCTGTTAGAAATCACTCACTTTCTCTCTAGAGTTTTCTCAAATTTTCTCTGTATTCTTCTTCTTCTCTCCCTTTTCTTCAACTGAGTCTTTCTTTTCTCTTCTAACTTACGTAGAATAGTATAACGTATATAGTAATAATATATATTAATGATATAATATAAATATAGATATAACTTATATCAGTTATGTAAGTTTTTGAAAATCAAAAGCCATAAGGCTTGTTTGGCTAACCACTAAAAAAATAATCAATTAATCCTTATGTCTTGTTTGGTAAAACACAATTAGATTAAAGACTTAATAGGCATTAGGCTTTGTTTGGCAAAACTAAATTAAACACTTTTAATTTATTTTAATAACTCCTTTATAACAAGGTTATTTGTCACACTTCTATTAAAATAAATAAACAATTTAATCAATTCAAATACTACTCTATTAAATTACTTTAACACATAAATCATTAACATATAATTATAATTTTCTTTTATAATTATAATTTTATTCAACCAACTAACACTTTATTTTAATTACAAATTCTAATTATAAGTATTATAATTCATTTAATCATTATTAGCTCTCTAACTTAATTATTAAATTAAATTAGTATATAATCTCATAACAATTAATTTTCTTAGCTCCTTAATTATTTATTTAATCATTATAAATTCTCTAACTTAATTATTAAATTAAATTAGATTACTATTTCAAAATAATTACTTTCCTTAACTCATTAATTATTTTTTTAAACAAATAAATAATCAAATCACATCAAATCAAATACTTATTCAACAATAAACACATCCATTAAATATTTATATAATTCAATAAATATTTAAATATTATAATAAAAATCTGGATTGTTACATTTATCCTGTTCGTTCCATTACATTTCATAAACATGATAAAGAGGGGCATCTGTAGACACTCGAAATTTTGCATTCCTGTTATTAACTGTGGAGGAGGATAAAATCGTCTTTTATCTTCCAGAAACAATCCTGGAATTCGAAATCATCAAATCAGACCCCCAGCGACAACATCGAAAAATCATCAAACTAGACCCTCGGTGACAACATCGGGAAATCATCAAACCAGAACCCCGACAACAACATCGGGAAATCATCAAACCAGAACCCCGACATAGCATTGGGAAAGCATCAAACCAGACCCCCGACAATAGCACCGAGAAATCATTAGACTAGACCCTTGGCAACAACATCGAGAAATCATCAAACTAGAACCCCGACAACAGCACCGGGAAATCATCAAACCAGAACCCCTGTGGTAGCACCGGGAAATTATCAAATCAAACCCCGGAGACAACTCTGGGATATCAACTCAACCTTCGGAGATGACCCTGAAGTATCAAATCAGAACGTGGTAACAACCCCGGGATATAAAATTAACCTTCGGAGATGACCCTGATGCATTAAATCAATATCAGTAGACAACCCTGAGGAAAAATAGAATCAGTTATGATCAAACCTCGGAGACAACCATGAAGGACAACCAAAAGCCCCGTTAACCCTGTAGATAACCCTTAGAAGGGCAAAAAGGTTATTTTGACAAGTCAATTTTAACAAACATAAAATAATTGCAAATAGGGTCACAAAGAGCCATTACAGCATTTTCAAGCACAAATTAAGCAAAATATCTCAACGGACTGCTTACGAAGACTCGAAGATGCTATTTTGGTCATGGAACAATCTTCTTGGATTCAGAAAAGGGCAAGCCCAGTGTCATTGCATAGCTCTCGGAGAGAGCTTTCTGGAATGGTATGGCACATCTCCATCGGATTCCCGGATTGTAAATTACAAGCGTTTTAGCGGGCAACACGTCGATTAGGAATGCACGTACTTCGAGCCGATGGGACCCATTGGGCCCTTTAGCAGGTCTACCTGTGGAAGCCCAGGGCTTCATATACAAGCTACCCAGCAGCTTGTTGTAGAAGAAGAAGAGGAGGAAAAAGAGAGAGAGAGAGAGAGAAGAGAGAGATTTCGCCAGAAATCCCCTGAATCTAGCTTTCAAACCTGTAAACCTCACTTGTAAGCTTTTTTTTATATATATATATATATATATATATATATATATATATATATATATATATATATATTAAAACATATCAGGTTTTAACTGGTGGAAATCGAGTATAAGGGCGCCAAAAGCCGTTCGATAGCTCTTCTCGTGCAAGGGTGTAAGATTTCTTCAAGTTTTCATTTTTTCCCTCTTTTATGCATATATATAACTAATATATGTATATTAGTTAGTTTTACCGGTTGAAATATTGATCTTTTACTTTTTCTTGAGTTATTATATATATATATATATATATATATATATATATATATATATATATATATATAGTTAGTTAGTTATTGTGATTAAATATCAGTTTTAACTGTTCATTTGATGTAAATATGCAATATTTAAATTTTGTTGACTAAATTTATCTAAATCTAGCTATATCTAGTTTTTAACCGGTTCAAAAGTTGTGAAACTAGAACCGTTGAGCTAGAATGGCTAAGATTTATTTAAATCTAGTTTTCTTTCTAGCTTTCAAATAATATTTTGTGAGCCTAGGAATCACAGGATCTACGGTTCAATCCATGAATTTAGATCTGATTTTCATGATGGACCCTTTTCAGTTGTACAACTAGCTTGCAAATTTTGTTCTTGTAAATATAGGACCTTAAAACGGTTATCTGGATTTAAAGTCCCCGTAATAGTCAAAATCTTATGTGTGGTGTTTGGGCATACTTTGATGGCTTTCATGCGCATAAGGAGTCCGACACTTATATGTATATTATTTTGTCAAAGATGCTTCGCATCTCAAGAATAAAATCAGAATAAGCCGAATACGGAATAAAATGGAAGTATCAAAGGCCTTAATTATGATGCTATAAGGGTTTAAAAACCTGTTTTCAAAACATCATTTTATATATCTTGTATTAAAATTGAACTTTTATACAAGTCAAACCCTTTGTATATAGGTGCAAAAGAGGCATAACACTACTTCCAAATAAAGCACTTAGGCCCAATTAACTGCAATGCACACACACACACATACACACATTAAAGAATCAAAAAGTGCGGTAATCGTGTTTCACGGAAGTCGGGGGGGACCTAACACCTTCCTCTCACTTAATTAAACCCTCAAACTCTATGAAATCTCGATTTCCAAGACCAATTAAATAGAGTCCAATAATTGGGCCATATTATAAAATCTTTCAAAACTTGATTAAGTTGGTGCAACCATTTTAACTCATACCAACTGGCGACTCTGTCTAATTCGGACCAATAAAATCAAATCTTTTCAAATCGTCGATATTATATGTCAGGCTTTTTCCTGAAAAATCACCCTTCAGATCAAACAAATTCATATAAAAAACATAAAGGGTAAGAAGCAATTAGGAAGAGGGAGATGAAAATCTTTCTGGCGTCGACATCATGCTAATGAGATCTAAATTCTAGATAACTTATAAACGAAAATCGTTCCTAATTGTTGGATTACTAAAAATGGGATTAGTGAATCTGGATAGATTGATAAATACTTTGCTTGCTCTTAGGAAGAGGATAATTGATCTCATAATCATTTGTGTGGAGACACTAAAGCAAGTATGTAGGTGATTATTGGAGAATAAGTTCACTAAACGTGGCTCGCTAAAAGAATACTTTATATGCTTATTTTATTTAACTAATACATTTTATTTTATTTTATAGGACATAACATTTATTTTTCTTGGGGAGCAAACAAAGGATTTATATCCAACCTTTAAAGATGAAAAAGGACTCTCGGAGGATTACCATATAGAGATTGAAGTCAAGAAGGAAAGAAAAAGAAATAAGGAACCAAAGTGTCTAAGTTCAAGGAACCTAAATTAGGGCACAAATTTATTTTCTTTTCCTTAATTTTTTACTGGTGTAGAAGGGAGTAAGATATTTAGAGTTTGTCTTTTCTCTTATTCCAATCATGTGTGGTACTATTGTCAGAGTGTATTTGTAACTTTATTTTATTGATGAGAATAGAAATTCTTTTTTAATTATTGTTCTTATTTCATGCAAATAATAGTACTAATATTATTTATTTTTATTTTTAATTCCATGGCTAGTTAAATTTCTAATACCAAGGATAATGATGAAATTAAGTATTTCATAATAATATTTTCTTTTTGTTCTGAAATTAGAGCTAATTATTTTCGCCTTCGTATTTTCCTTCGCAGAAATTGCATATTATTTTTATATTAATTGCGAGGTTTTGATAAGTTATAGTTAATCTGTGAATTTTTCATAACTTATGCTTGCCCATGTTAATTATATGAATCATTACTTTTTAAAGGGAAGGAAAAATAATTTGGAAATTAATTTGAAAAATACAAAATTGTTTATTATGTTAGTATTTAGTGGATTCAGAATCCTAGGTATCTTTTCTCATTAATAGTTTCCATTATTAATTATTAGTTTGCACAATTTAGTTAGTTAATCATCACAACTATATTTATTTTTAATTTGCCTAAAATATTAATTAAGGATTTGTTAATTAATCTAGTCTCTGTGATTCGATCTGCACTTGCCAAATCTACAATTGACACTGTGCACTTTAAGTGCATAATTTTAACACCTCAAGTTTTTGGCGCCGTTGTCGGGGACTAGGATTAATTTTTTATTCCTTATTTTTTATTTATTCGAATTAGTTTTTAACTCTAATATTTTTTTTTATTTTTTTCAGGATTACCGAAGCGGATCGAAGGAGTGAAAAGATAAAGATTTTGTTGCTGCGCTTTCTTTGGTACTTCGTATCTCCATATTTTTTTTAAAAAAATAAAAAAAATAGTAGTTTAGTTTTATTTTTAGTTTTATATGCCGCATTCATACATTCACTCACATAGAGCACATCCTGTTTAGGTTTTTATTTTATTTTTATTTTTTATTTTTTTGTCAAATATAAAACTGTGGTGATTGCTGGAGGACCGAGGTACGTCAAAATTTCTCCTTCTTTCGTAATTCACATAGTTTTATGACATTTTATTTGTTTATAATTTTTTTTTAATTTTATTTGTGAATTTTCATATTTAATCTAACAGTAAGGGCAAAACTTATAACAAGATAAGGTGGGGATTTCATTACCCTTCCTTGGCTCACAAATAACCCAATTTACATTTTGCATAACCTTGGTCTAATAAAATTAAGTAGACGTTGGCCCCTAGCATCTCAAGCTCAATTAGGACAAGAAACTCCAAGAGGAGTCTAAATTTTAAATTAATTAAACTACTGGTGTCTAGGAAAGTGGTTCAAAAGGTAAACACCTAAAGATTGTGTGGTTATTCAATTAGTCACCGTATCTACGGAGAGACTCCCACCTTTCTTACACTTACTTGGCTAGTGCTGTGATTAATTTCAAATTTGTGATACCCCCAAATCCGGGTACTTTATTTCCACAGGATTTGGTGCTCACTATCCAAAATAATTACATCTAACTACCCATAATCAGGGATAAAAACATAAATTAAACAACTTAAATAATAATCCTCCCCATTATAGGGTTACATCGTCTTAAAATAAATCCCAGGTAATCTAACCTTAAACTATTACATAAGTCTGCGGAATACATCACAAAATAAAGTAAGTCTTATAACAGAATTCTATTAAATAAAATCAGATATGTCTTCATCATTTGGACATCTTGCCCTTGCTAGAAGACAGTTCATCAACTTTCTCAACTTTAGCTGCAGTGTTAAATGCAAGAGTGAGCAAACAATTCCTCACTAATATAATGATGACAATAGAAATAGCATAGGAGTAAGCAATGAATACTGAAAATTAAGAACTTGTTCTTCGATTCAAAATTAGGAAACAAGTTCAAGATTTATATCTGAGGGTCTTAAGACCATGAACTATGTCCCAAGGTTACTAAGTATTTTTACCTCAACCTTTATCAGTTATTAGACTATACGGACCTTTTCTTTCGTACTTAGGGGATCAACCCTTCATACCATGTATTGTGCACAAACATCTAAACGCTAACGCGAACATATATAATCCCTTATATTAGGGTTGTTCATCTCAGTTTAACTTTAAGAGTTTTGCACTAAAGAAAGTTTAGTGTGGATTAGCTTAATAGTGGTTTTAGAATTTTAGAACACTCATCGACTATAGATTAGTCAAATCAATAAAGGTTTATTAGCCATTCGAATGTTCAACACGAGTATATAAGATTGAATAACGATATTTAAATTAAAGATTGAATGTCAACAATTTACAATTGAATAAATATTATATATCCAAAGTATTACATCTAAAAGAGTTAGGAAGTCTCATTTGTAACAATGAACTTGAACAATTTATGCTTTGAATAGCAAGAAACAAAAGTTAAGAACTTGCATAATGATATCAAGTTAGGAATATAAAACTTGCTCAATGTAAAAGAACTAGGGTTCAATAACTTGCATAGTTGTAAACAAAATAGAGACAAGAAACTTGCTCAACATAAGAATAAGGTTTAGGAACTTGCCTCGTGCGTAAGTTACACAATTATAACACACGTTCACCAAACACCCTACATAACCATTTGACCCACAATACCAATTAGTTATATTAACACTAACTTCATTGGTTTACTTCTCATTTTAGTCAAGTCTATAATCTTTAGCTTAAGATATGATTATCCTAATCATTCACGTACCATGAACCTGAACTCCCAATTATATTATAGTACACGACATAGTGATTGAAAAACAACTCCAATTCTCATGACATCACATTCCAGACTTTCACAACTTATTAATTCATAACTTATAGTTTCAACTTTGTGATTACAATATGTTATTATGTCTTATAATATGTTTTATGTTTCTCTACAATCATTAAAATAAGTTAGGTTAACATTCCCCAAGCTATACTGTTAACAGTTCATTACTGGGTCTACTTGACCACTAGCGCGGCCGCGCCCTAACTACTCTTGGATCCAGCGCGGCTGTTGGTCGATTTCCCAACCAATAAAACACGCGCAAGTATACGCGGTCAACAAGTAATATATGATAAGTTGAGTGTCGTACCCACGAGGACAAAGTGTTAGGTGCTAGTCAAGTACTAAAATTGATTCAATATAGTCTTATCTAAACAAGTAATTGGAGATGGTGTGTTAAACTATATGATTAAAAACTGTAGAAATAAGAGATTGAGTTGTATAAGGAAGTCAAGCTAGGATTACAATTCCCCTAATGCATCGCCTAATCTCCTAACTCTCCACATTACAAATGAATCAAGGAATGGTCAACCGAGAACAGTAATTACACATCAGCCTCTTTTGAAAGTCAAATTCACATCCCTAGCTAGATGAATCACAATATTTTTATGGTGAAAATAACTAGACTAGGGTCATTAAGCTTAATCTCAAGGGCTACACAAGGCAAATAAAGATATGTCTATCCTATTAAGCAATTTATGCACACATTCCCATAGGCATGATTATAACAAGTGTTCTTGTATTTAAGGATTAGATATTAATATCCATTTTTTAATATCCATTAATATCAATATCAATTTCATTGTCAAACAATCAATCAATAAGCATAAAATACAACAACCCATTTCAAAATGATTCATTAATATAAATAGGAGAGAAAGTTAATTAAGCTAAAAAATAAGTTACATTGCAATCCTAGAAATGGAATTAGTTCATAACTATGGTACTAATACACATTTTCAAAGTGTTGAACATTCTCAATAATACACTAATGAATGAAAGATTTGGATAAAGAAAACTCCTTTTGTGAAGTTTTCTGGCTCCAAGTCTTCTCTTCTCCGTGTAGAGTCTGAGCTATGAAGGATGCAATGTACTTATCTTCCTTGAGTACCAGTTTCTTTCTCTTCTAAACTAGATAAACTGAAAAACTCCTAATCTATGCTCCGTATTAAATGGTGGTCGCAGCTTCTGTGTTAAGATAATGAATTCTCAGCTTTTTAGGTCATTAATACCAACTCTTTGCCTGGGCACCGGAGGTGGCGCTGCAGCGCATAGAGTAAGGATTGGAACGGCGTTGCAGCGTTATGTCAGCATAAAAAGACCGGAGCTCGCGCTGCAGCGCCAATCTGACATCATCATTGACCCGGAGGGCGCGCTATAACGCCAGGTTAAAGCTTGGCATTGGCGCTGCAACGCCAATGTGCAAATTTTGACCTTTTTGCCCCTTAAAGCTGGAAATGACCTAATAAGCTCTGCAGCACAAATATTAAGCAAAATAATAACAAAAAATATATAAAACTAAATAAATAATGGAGAACAGGAAGTTTCTTAAGCCACAGAAGATCTGATTCACGGATATAAATCTCACTCATCAAGTACCCCCAAACTTAAGCTTTTTCTTGTCCTCAAGAAAACTATCTAAACATCCACACCCATATTAATGTAAGACGCGAATGAAATCTAATCCTATAAACTATCATCATGGCTTCTAAGCACAATTATAAACCCTCTCAGAGAACATGACAAACACATATGAATGAGGGTTTAATATCAATTTTTAAGCATAAGACTGTACTCGATCCATTCTATGTGTGTGTGTGTGAAGACCAACCATCCTAACTAATCATAGCTCAAATTAAGTTCACACAGTCGATTGTGATAACCAATATGCTCACTCTGTAACTCGAAACAATCAACAAGGACTAATAACAAGACGCAAATGCAAGAAAGGATCAAAAGGCTCTAGCATGAAGACAATAAAATCTGACTCGGACAATGCTTAATTACCTTAGGCTATTCAGAGCTACCCATTAATGAGCTTTTGATCAATGACTCCCAAGGTAGATGACTTTAGGGCACTAGGTTTAGAACACCCCTATAAATCTAATAACTCGAGTAGCAAAGGCCACGTAATCAACTTACGCCAAATTAAACTTTACAAAATCCGAAGATTATTAGGTGAGTGAATTTTATACTCCATCTCAACTTAAGTCTGCGTTTATGGGCGAGTGCATTTCATGATCCATGTCGACCCGCTGCAAGACTTTCGATTTTTTTTTTCTTCAAAATGCCAGAACTCAAGATCTGAAAATGTAAAAGCATCTAAGTCTTTTATTATCTTGTAATCATGAAAGTTTTTACATAGTGTACATATTCTCAAAATAATAAACGAACAAGCTATATCTAAAAAATAACTAGTTAAAACAACTAGTCAGTGCTTGCTAAGAAGGACAGATCAATAACAGCCTCTACTTATCGATTGAACACACCCCTAGCTCACATATGCTTGACACGACTCTAAGAGATAGACATAATCACTTGGTGCTTGTCATTAGCCACAATAAAAAAAATATAATCTATAAAACCCATACCCAACATATGAACAGTTACAGAACGGGAGATATGGTTAATCAAAAACCATAGCAAGAAAAGATAAGAGCTAAAGTACCCTTGCACTAATACCAGCTCAAAATAGGGTAAATCCGTAACACATGACATCAAGTATACCAATCTGTGCAAATCCCAAAATATGGCTATAAACAAAACATACATGATGTTAATTATAAAAACATTCATAACAATAAACGAAACTATTCATGCATCATCTATAATAAAAATAAAACCAACATAATCAGTCTAAACTAAACATAACCAAACCAAACATAAAAAAGGTCTAAGGCTATTAAAGCCCAAAAGTTTTCCAGCGCAATTCATATATAACAATTCATATAAATAAGAATAAATAGAAATCTCCCCCAGACTTAACTTCGCTAATGCCCTTATTGGCCTGAAATGCTATAGGCTCATTCAGTACCATCACCCTTTGTATTGTCCTCGCGACCCTCATCTCTAGGAGGGGATGGTGATGGATAGGGAGTGAAAGTCGGAGGCTCCGGGAACTAGAATGGCATAAACTCGACGTTGTCCCCACCCTGACCTGCATAGATGCTGGAAATTGTGTTGGCAAACTCTGTATGGTAGTGCATGAACTGGCTTTACCATTGAGCAAGAATGTCCACCTTTCTATGTAGGAAGTTCAGGCTAGCCAAAATCTCAGCTAGGGCTGCAGGTGGAACAGATCCAGATGGGGGCACGGGTGCTTGTGTGGACGGTTCGGCCTCAGATAAGGATGGTGGCTGTGGAGCCGATAGGTAACCCTCGCCCCGAGGGTGAGACTGCGTTCCTTCTCATACTCCAAATCTGGAGATAACATGATGATCTATGACTGCCATAGGCGGCTGAGTGATGTCATCATTTTGCCATTGCATGCCCGCCCGTTTGTTGAGGTGGGTAATTAAGGATGGATGAGGGAGTCCTGATATGGTGTTGTTTCGGATAGCCTTTTTGATGGACTTCTGGATGAGAGCCCCTACGTCCACTTTTAGTCCCGTGATGATGGCAAAAAGCAGAACGGCCCGCTCTCTAATGACATCACTGAGATGGCGGGTAGGCATGATGTTGAAGCAGATAAAGGCATACCACGCCTTGCCATAGCTACTTAGAGCTTGTTGAGGGAAACTGGTCTTCTCGCCATGGAATTCATTTATATTCCAGGCGGTGCCGGGCTTGCAAAGCCTTGCTATTATCTCATCTGCGTTTTAGCTCCGCAGCCCAGGCTCCAAGTAGTCGTGGCCATCATAATTCAGAGTCCCAAATACATTGTTGATGGACTGGATGTCATAGGGGATCAGTTTACCCCGATCAGGAACTACCACAGGGCCATCTACACTCGCATGGCGTAAAATTCTCTAACCACATAAATAATAGCAGAGTCAGGCTACTTAGTAAAGTGGGCCCATTTCATTGCCAATATCATCGTCATCACATCTCCATCATTCTTTTCATCTAGCCTAAGACCCCTCTCAGGTACCAAGTTTTGCTTGGCGAATGTTTGGGTGTATCATTTCCACGCCTCCTCACTAATAAATTTGGCAGTGTCCCATCTTGGTGGAGGAGATCTCGATGCCGACAAAGGGGGGCCAGTACTAGTACGGGGGCATTTGGATGCCATGTCAACAATTTTAGTTTATAGCCAAGAGAGGATCACAATATAACCCAAAACTAACAAACCCAAGGGTGGCCTTCAATTGAAGATGCAAGGGACACAAATAACCTAAAACTTACAATAGGGGAGGAGCAAACCCTAGCCTTAGCAATTGGCTAATTCAACAGATCACCCACAACCAATAATAACAAGAGATGGCCCTATTCTTAATTTGAAAACAACAGAGCACGACCCACAGAAAAACACTGTACTAAACAAAAGGAATGGCCAAAATCCACAAGAAATAAAGTAAAACCCTTTAATAGAACAACAATTCCCCTTACATTGGAGTAGAGATTCAGTCTCTGGCAAGAATTTGAGAGGCTAGGACACGAATTGAAGAGGCTAGGGCATGGTTGGAAGAGGGAATGAAACTGTGAAAAGATGGGGAGAAGTTGTGATTGCTGTGCTGATAAACATCCCTATTAAGGGGAAAAATTTCGCTATTGGCACTGCAGCGCGAGCAATCCTTTGCATTTTGGCGCTGCAGCGCAAGTCCAAAATTTTAGATTTTAACTTGGCACTGCAGCGCGATCGTCAGTTCAAAACTCGGCGCTGCAGCGCGACTGTCTAGTATGTAGAGCTACCCTTGGCGCTGTAACGCGAGACTCAGTACATTTCCTGGCGCTGCAACGTGGCTTTCCAGTATGGTATAAAATTCTGTGGCGTTGTAGCGCAACTTACAACTTTAATGTCGACGTAGCAGCGCGAGTTTCCAGTGTGATGGAAGAGACTTGGCGCTGCAGCGCGGCTCTCAGCATTACAGTTTCCTGGTTTGGTTCCTGCATAAGCCAAGTTCAAGATAAGTTAAAAACTTTCCACCACACAAAAACCAACAAAAAATGAAAAATAAGAAGTTTATCTCTAACTACTATATGCATTTTAACAATATACTAGCTAAACATTCTAACATATACTATATAAACATTAGCAAACATACTAAGTAAACATGGAAATAACAAGCTGAAACCTATGCTAATAAACTAAAGAAAACAGAACGAATGAAAACTAGACATAAGCTAAGAGAAAGAGGAAATTTTGATACTGAGATGGGGTTGTCTCCCCACCAAGCGCTTGATTTACAGTCATCGACTTAACTTTTCCCCCGCCTTACACCGGGTCACCCTATGTGATGGAGGTGTTTTGTCGGTCGACCTCGCCACCCTAGTAGTGTTTTAGGCGTTGTCCATTTACCTTAAAGGTTTTATCCGAATTAGGGTCATCGACCTCAATAGCACCGTGAGGATACTCCTTGGCAATTGTGAACTGTCTCGACCATCGGGACTTCAACTTCCTGGGAAATAGTTTCAATCGGGAATAGAATAGAAGCACTTTCTGGCCTTGTTTGAAATCTCTTTCGACTATTTTCTTGTCATGCCACCGCTTCGTCTTCTCTTTGTATAATTTAGCTTTTTCATATGCTTGTAGACGAAACTCGTCTGACTCATTGAGTTGTAACAATCTTTGTTCACCTGTTGCATCCAAATTGAAATTGAGCTTTTGCATTGCCCAATAAGCGCTATGCTCAATTCAACCGAGAGATGACATGCCTTTCCATAAACAAGCCTGTACGGAGACATTCTGATAGGCATCTTGTATGCAGTGCGGTATGCCCACAAAGCATCATCTAGCTTTTTGGATCAATCCTTCCTAGTCGGGTTAACAATCTTTTCTAGGATGCGCTTGATCTCCCTGTTGGATATCTCCGCTTGGCCACTTGTTTGCGGATGATAGGCAGTGGCTATTTTATGGGACACCCCATATTTAGCGAAAAGGGCTTCGAAATATTTATTGCAGAAATATGACCCCTCATCACTAATTATTGCCCTAGGTGTGCCAAAACAAGTTAATATATTCTTTCTTAAAAAATTGAGGACCACCTTAGCATCATTTGTAGGCATGGCAACTGCTTCCACCCACTTGGAGACATAGTCTACTATAACTAGGATATATAGATTGTTATAAGAAGATGGAAATGGGCCCATAAAATCTATTCCCCAGACATCGAACAGTTCCACTTCTAGGATATTTTGTAGAGGCATTTCATGCCTTTTGGAAATGGTTTCTACCCTTTGGCAATTATGACAACGTGATACATAAATATGAGCATCTTTAAACAAGGTAGGCCAGTAGAAATTAGATTGGAGTACCTTTGCAGCTGTTCTTTGGCCACCAAAATGTCCTTCGTAGTTTGAGGAATGACAATGATAGAGCACACCCTCGATTTCTTCCTCCGACAGACATCTTCGCAGAATTTGGACTGCACACTATTTGAATAAGAAAGGCTCATCCCACAGATACTGCTTCACATCGTTTAAGAACTTCTTCCTCTATTGATAGCTCATGTTGGGAGGAAGCACATGACAGGCGACAAAATTAGCAATATCAGTATACCATGGGGCTTTGCTTTGAACATTAAACAGCTGCTCATCCGAGAAGAAGTCATTTATGTCTTTTTCTGCATCTCCCGAATGAGGATGGTTTTCCAACCTCGATAAGTGATCCGTAACTTGGTTTTCTGTCCCTTTTTTTTATCACGAATCTCCAAATCAAATTCCTGGTGGAGAAGGACCCATCTAATCAGCTTAGGCTTCACATCTTTCTTTGATATAAGGTATTTGATGGCTGAGTGGTCAGTGTACACAATAACTTTGGTTTTGATGAGATAGGAACAAAACTTATCAAAAGCATAAACCACTGCCATCAGTTCTTTCTCTGTTGTGGTGTAATTAAGCTTAGCATCAGTCAATGTCTTACTGGCATAGTAAATCGTGTGAAACACTTTGTCCCTCCTTTGGCCTAACACTGCTCCAATGACAAAATTACTGGCATCACACATGAGTTCAAATGGGAAGGTCCAGTCAGGAGCCACCATTATAGGAGCCGAGATGAGTCTTTCCTTCAACAATTTAAACGTTCTTAAGTAGGCTAAATCAAACAGGAAAGAAATGTCCTTTTCCAATAAACTCCAAAGCAGCTTGGTTATTTTTGAAAAGTCTTGGATGAACCGTCTGTAGAAGCCTGCATGCCCCATAAAACTTCTTACTCCTTTCACTGATGTAGGTGGTGGTAGATTATTGATAACATCAATTTTGGCCCTGTCTACTTAATACCGCCAGTAGATACCCTATGCCCCAAAATAATGCCCTCTCTTACCAATAAGTGGAACTTCTCCCAATTCAATACCAGATTTGTCTCTACGCATCTTTTTAGGACGACAGTCAGATTTTCTAGACAGTTTTCAAAGGAGCTCCCGAATACTGAAAAATCATTCATGAAGACCTCGAGGGTCTTTTTAACCATATCTGAGAAGATGGACATCATACAACGCTGGAATGTTACAGGAGCGTTACACAACCTAAAAGACATTTTTCTAAAGCAAAGGTCCCATAGGGGCATGTAAACATGGTTTTCTCCTGATCTTCGGAAGCTATAGAAATTTGATTGTAACTAGAATAACCATCAAGTAGACAATAGAATTCGTGCCCAGCGAGTCTGTCGAGCATCTGATCAATAAAGGTAGATGGAAATGATCCTTACGGGTGGACTTGTTCAACTTTCTGTAGTCCATGTATACCCTCCATCCAGTAACTGTTCTGGTGGGAATGAGCTCGTTATTCTCATTGGACACTACTTTCATACCGCCCTTTTTTGGCACTCACTGAATGGGAGCCCAGGGACTATCTGAGATGGGGTAGATAATGCCCACATCGAGCAACTTGATAATTTCTTTTCGGACCACCTCTTTCATAATGGGGTTCAACCGCCTCTGATGTTCAATGGACGGCTTAGACCCTTCCTCAAGTAGGATTTTATGCATGCAGAGAGATGGACTGATCCCTTTAATATCCGCAATTGACCACCTCAATGTTGTTTTATACTGTTTGAGCACTTGAAGTAGTTTCTCTTCCTGAGCAATATCCAAAGATGCAGAAATAATAACATGCAAGGTGGATGACTCCCCTAAATAGGCATACCTTAAATGGTTAGGAAAGGGCTTGAGATCGAGGACATGAGGTTCTATGATTGAAGGCTGGGCCTTGGAAATAGATGCTTCTTGATTATTCAGAGATTCAAACTGTCGCTGAAACTATTTCGATCTCTGGGGCGCATCCTACCACTTAGCATATTCAATATGAGTAGGTTCTTCCATAGTACTAGCACATGTCAGTGTAGCCTCAATCGGGTCTGACATGCAGGTTTCTGAAAATACTTCCCTCACCGAATTTTTAATCACTTTAATCTAGAAGCAGTCTTTAGAGGCATTTGGGTATTTCATGGACCTAAACAAATTGAATGTTACCTCTTGGTCCTGTACTCTCACAGTCAACTCTCCTTTTTATACATCTATAAGTGTCCTCACAGTTGCCAAAAATGGTCTGCCTAGTATAAGGGGGACCTCCCTGTCTTCCTCGAAGTCCAAAATGATAAAATCTGCTGGGAAAATGAACTTGTCCACCATGACAAGAACATCCTCAACTATCCCCTTCGGGTAAGTAAGAGATCTGTCTGTCAATTCCAAGGTCACATTAGTGGGTTTGGCTTCATTAAGTCCCAAATTTTTATAGATTAACAACGGCATCAGATTTATACTAGCCACCAAATCACACAAGGCTTTGCCAATGAATTGATCCCCTATAGTGCATGGAATCGTGAAACTCCCAGGATCTTTCAGTTTTAGCGAAAGCTTGTTCTGTAAGATGGCACTACATTCCTTTGTCAGTGCAACTGTCTCGTAATCCCCCATCTTCCTCTTTTTAGTAAAAATGTCTTTCATAAATTTGACGTAGCTAGGCATTTGCTCCAATGCCTCTACAAATAAATGTTTATATGAAGCTTCTTAAACGCTTCTAAAAACTTAGAAAATTATTTATCGAGCTTTTGTTTCTGTAGGCGCTGGGGGAATGTAACTATTGGATAGGAGGACTAGACTTGTTCACTATAGGGGTTAGTGTTGTAGGTTCATCTTGAGCATTTTCCTCTCCCCCTGACTTATCACCAATCGGCTCCACATTAGGTTCCTTTTCAGTCACTTCCTCTTGCAATGTAGAATTCTCTCCACCATTCTTATTTATTGTCCTTCCACTGCAGAGTCTAACTGCTTTGCATTGCTCCTTGCTATCCCGTTTCGGGTTGACATCAATGTCACTCGACAATGTGCCTTGCGGATGACTGTTCAAAGCAGTGGCCAATTGTCCCATTTGGACTTCAAGGTTCCGGATGGAAGCTTCTTGATTATTGTTCCTCATTTTATTTTGAGCAATATATCGTGAAAGGAGATCTTCTAAACTGGGTTTTCTTTCCTATTGAGGTAGGGGTTGGTAAGAACTCTGTGGTTGTTGGTGGTACTGATTTTGAGAACTTTGTGGTTGTTGGCGATACTGATTCTGAGCTTGGAAACCAGGAGGGTTTGAAAAATTAGGCCTGGTGGTAGATAGTTATGCTTGGTTGCTATTGGTGTTGCCCTAGGAGAAATTTAGATGATTTCTCAATCCCGGATGGTAGTGAGTAGGGAGATTTGCATTTTACTGCCGCCCATAGTTTGAAACAAATTGGACTGATTCAGGGCTTTATGGCGCACTGATTAGTTGGGTGGCTTCCTGCACACAGTTCACATGGCACTACAACACTTTGAACATTTTGCACGGATTGCACTCCCATAGTGTTGAGTCTTTTTGTTAGCGCTGCAACCTGAGCATCTAAAGCCGTGACTGAGTCAACCTCATACACCCCTGCTACTCTCCTAGGGGCTTGCCTATCATTTGGCCATTAATAATTATTGGCCACCATTGTTTCCACCAAGTCATATCCTTCTGCATGATGCTTTGACATGAAGGGCCTACCAGATGCAGCATCTATACTCGAACGAGTAGGCTCAGATAAACCATTATAAAATGTCTTGATGGGAAGCCATTCTGGCAGTCCATGGTGGGGGCATCTTCTTAGTACATCCTTGAATCGCTCCCATAAGTCGTACAATGACTCAAATTTAAATTGGACGAAGGATGTAATGTCATGCCTGAGCCTGGCTATTTTAGCAGGTGGAAAGAACTTCACCACAAATTTTTTAGCCAAGTTAGCCCATGTGGTGATGGAGCCTGGCAGAAGTGAATGCAACCAACTCTTGGCCTTGTCCCTCAAAGTGAATGGGAACCGTCAGAGTCTGATGGCATCGCCAGACACTCCGTTACATTTAAACGTATTGCAGATCTCTAAGAAATTGATCAAATGATCATTCGGGTCATCATTTGGCAATCCCCCGAACTGAACATTATTTTGGATCATTTGAATTGTGCCCGACTTGATCTCAAAGTTGTTAGCTTGGATCGCGGGCCTGAGAATGCTCGCTTGTAAATCTGCGATATGGGGCATGTCATACTCCCTTAAAGATTTTTGAATCTCCTCAGCCATAATAACAGGAGTAAGTATGTCCCGAGCTTTTTCTCTTCGCAATCGTTTGTACGTTCTGTCTACCTCGGGATCGAGAGGTATTATATTCTGACCCCTTTGAGGTGGCATACAGTTGAGACTACCTGAGAAGAAGATTAAACAGATATATCAGTTCAAATTAAGATCGTATTAACTTAGTGTTAATATTGATAAATAAATAATACTAAGTCCCCAGCAATGATGCCAAAAACTTGTTGGTCGATTTCGCAACCGATAAAACATGCGCAAGTATACGCGGTCAACAAGTAATATATGATAAGCTGAGTGTCGTACCCACGAGGACAAAGTGTTAGGTGCTAGTCAAGTACTAAATTTGGTTCAATATAGTCTTATTTAAACAAGTAATTGGAGATGGAGTGTTAAACTATATGATTAAAAACTGTAAAAATAAGAGATTGAGTTGTACAAGGAAGTCAAGTTAGGATTACAATTCCCCTAATGCATCGCCTAATCTCCTAACTCTCCACATTACAAACGAATCAAGGAATGGCCAACCGAGAACAGTAATTACACATAAGCCTCTTTCGAAAGTCAAATGCACATCCCTAGCTAGATGAATCACAATATTTCTATGGTGAAAATAATTGGACTAGGGTCATTAAGCTTAATCTCAAGGGTTACACAAGGCAAATAGAGATATGTCTATCCTATTAAGCAATTTATGTACACATTCCCATAGGCATGGTCATAACAAGTGTTCTTGTATTTAAGGATTAGTTATTAATATCCATTTTTCAATATCCATTAATATCAATATCAATTTCTTTGTCAAACAATCAATTAATAAGCATGAAATACAACAACCCATTCCAAAATGATTCATTAATATAAATAGGAGAGAAAGTTAATTAAGCTAAACAATAGGTTACATTACAATCCTAGAAATGGAATTAGTTCATAACTATTGTACTAATACACATTTTTAAAGTGTTCAACATGCTCAATAATACACTAATGAATGAAAGATTTGGATAAAGAAAACTCCTTTTGTGAAGTTTTTTGGCTCTAAGTCTTCTCTTCTCCATAGAGAGTCTGAGCTATGAAGGATGCAATGTACTTTTCTTCCTTGAGGACCAGCTTCTTTCTCTTCTAAACTAAATAAATTGAAAAACTCCTAATATATGCTCTATATTAAATGGTGACTAAAGCTTCTGTGTTAAGATAATGAATTCTCAGCTTTTTAGGTCATTAATACCAACTCTATGCCTGGGCACCGGAGGTGGCACTGCAACGCGGAGAGTAATGCTTGGAACGACACTGCATCGCCACGTCAGCACAAAAAGACCGGAGCTCGCACTACAACGCTAGTTATAAAGGAACTGGGGCACTGCAGCACCAAGCTGACATCATCATTGACCCGGAGGGCGTGTTGCAGCACCAGGTTAAAGTCTGGCATTGGCGCTGCATCACCAGTGTGCAAATTTTGACCTTTTTGACCCTTAAAGCTGGAAATGACCTAATAAGCCATGCAACACAAAGATTAAGCAAAATAATAACAATATATATATATAAAAGCTAAATAAATAATGGAGAACATGCATCTTCTTAAGCCACAGAGGATATGATTCACGAATATAAATCCCACTCATCAGCGGCATCGCTTAACTCCGGATTCAGTTTTCTAGAAACACGAACTCAGACTCTGCTCTATATAAAAATTCCAATATCCTTACCCAACTCCAAATTAACTAAACCCAGATGTTTATAAACTTTATAAACTCAAGACCAAATATTTATAAAGCAATTCTAACATCACAAATAAATTTAACAACCACTTTAAGGACTCATATTCCAAATTCATACTAAATTTCATATTTTGTCATACATAGCGAAATCAGCCACCACGACTTCGATTTTCAACCATTTTGATTTGTTCAAATTACATTATTTTCGTATCACAGAGTTCTACCATAAACAATCATCAATCTACAATTTACAGCATGAATTCATAACTAATTTTAACTCTAAAACAGCAATAATACACATATTACAACCAAAACTCAAAATCCTCTTCTTCAACATATTTACACGAATTTTGATTACTTCAACATCATTTCTAGATGATTTTAAATAGATTATACATAGCCATAAATTTATATACACAACATCTCATCCAATCACCACATCAAATTCATTTTATAGTGAAGACTTTGAGAAAAACATGACATGTAAATTAAGAGGTAGTTTATTACCTTTAATTGATTACTTCTTATGCTGAAGATTGCTAATTTAGCCCTCCTTCTCCTCCTTGATTTTCCAGACTCCTCTCAAAGTTCACAATGAGTTCCTTCTCTCTCAAATTCTCTCTCTAGCCCACTCTCTCTTTCTCTGTATTTTTTTTCTAAGTCTTGGAACAAAGGTACTCATATAAACACAGTATGCGTAACATAACTGATAAACGTGGTTATCAGTTTAACCCAGTCAAAAGACCTCAGCTGTTACATTAACCCAAAAGCCACAAGGCTTTGTTTGGTTTGCACACTAATACACCCCCCTTTAATTTATTTTTATATTTTCCTTATACTATAGTTTTTATGTTACACCCATTATACAACTAATTTAATTAAATTCATAAATCATAGTAACATTTGCTTTATAATTATAATTTCCATTATAAATTATAATTTTATTCAACAAACTAATAAATCTCTAATTTAATTATTAAATTAGAATGACATTATAATTATTTAATAATTTATTTAATTTAATTATCTCATTAAATTAAATACCCAATCATAAAATTATCACACATTAATTTAATTATTATAACACGATTTAACTAAATTATTGCACAATAATTTCATCAATATTTATTTATCTCAATAAATAAATCAATTCAAATATTTATTTAACCCAATAAATATTTTAAATTACACATAAAATTCTCATTCGTTACATCATTCCCTCCTTAAAAAGATTATGTCCCCAGAACCATAACTCAATAAATTCATTCGTCACAAAATTTGGTGGACCTTGCGGTGTAACTTGTAACAGTTAGGAGCTGCCATATATATATATATATATATATATATATATATATATATATATATATATATTACTTTTCTCTTTTTTGTTTTCTTGTGCTTATCTGCTTATTTTCTAAGTAGTGTATGCACAAAGTGTGGATTAGGGACGAAACATCCCGATTAGTGAGAAAACATGATTTTTCGGACTTCACTTTAAAAGATCTCACTTAAAGAAAAATAGAGGGAGCACAAATTATTTCTTTAAGGGATCGATGTTATCTTTTCCGTTCTGCCCAACCTTCATGTATCAGTCTACCACTGGTAATAATTTTGAAATTAAACCACATTTTATAAATATGTTACCTAGGTTCACGAGTATAGAAGACGCATATTTTTTTATTTAGGAATTTGAGGAAGTTTGTGCCTTAATGAAAATTCAACAATTGTCTGATGCCTCAATTAGGCTAAGATTTATCACATTTGCTTTAAAAGATAATGCTAAAAAGTGGTTATATAGCCTACCAAATAATTCCATATCAACCTGGGAGGGATTTGTTGTTACATTTCTAAAAAAATATTTTTTAAATTATAAAACTGCTAAAATTAGGACCGCAATTCATCAATTTTGCCAACTTGAAAAAAGAGTCCATTTGGAAATATTTTGATTAATTTAAAATTTTATTATCCTAGTGCCCACACCATGGAATTGAGAAATGTAGATTGTGTCAAATTGCATACGAAGGTTTAGACTATTTCACTAAGACAATGTTAGAGTCAATGTGTTAAGGGAATTTTCTAAATAATGATAAGGGAAATGTAAGACCTCAACTTTTTAAAAATAAAATTAAATTTCCTCTAATTATTATTTTGAATAATAAGGTGTTAATTTGATATAATGCTTTGGTTATGGGCGAAATGTGTTAATTTTGCAAAATAAGCAAGTGGTTATAAAATATTCATTGTTGTCGGGGAATATTCGTTTGGTCGTGGAATATTCTTGCTGTTGGGGAATATTCGTATGATGACACAGCCATTTGTGGGCCCCGTAACGAAAAACTGTCGGATGAAGAAAATGACAAGTATGAGTTTTTTTAAATAACGACGTAGTTGTTACCGTTAACACTGTTGAAATACCTGGTGGTTAAAGTACAGTAATACACGTGGTTGCACAGTAGCACACGATATTGCATAGTATTTTTTTGGATTATTGATTCTTATGTAAGGAGGCACTACTCAATAATTGTTACAGTAATTACTTTTTAATATTTTATTTTATTTATTCAATAATTGTTAAGTTGATATTTTATATTATTGTTGTTTCAATAATTGTCACTGCACAGTATTTCCTATTATCAGATCAATAATTCATATTATTTGAATAATATTATTAGATAGCATTATTGACAATGTCTAAGGAAGCTCTGTCTAGGAAAGGGTTTGGTCACCTAATTGCGCGCCAGTAAGAAGAAATCCTTATCGGAAAGCACCATCTTTCCTGGAAACGACCTGGTTGTCATTATTGTGATTCTGTAATATTATTTGTGAACAATTAATTATTGATTTATATGATAAGAAAATATTTATTTTATGTGGATATAAATGAAGGAATTGATGCTGAGGAGTTTTATTAGTATTTTGTCGGAATAGAGGTATTAAAAATCATCCGTATGTGAAATTCGGTCATTTTCTGTTTGGAGTTTGGAAAAACTTTCTTCTACAAAGTCATAGAGAATTAAATTTCCTATGGAATGGATATAAAATTTGTATTTTTCTGATAAAAAGGCTATTTATTATGAATTATTGCAGTTTCAGAAATAAATATTTTTATTAAAAACATGGGTGGGCCCCACTTTTGGTTGTTGTGGAAATTTTTGAATTTGGTGGGCCCCACTTGTGGTGTGCTGTGTTTAGTCAAGAGGTGTGCGTGAATTTTTTTTATTAAAATATTATTTTATTAAATTTTAGTCTGCTTTGGTGTTCTAGCATTTTCTTATAAATAAAGTGCTTAGTTAGAATTGAAAATCACACTAGAATCAGAAGTTTTCTCTCTCTATAATATCGAGCGTATTTTTACGAGTATTTAGATACTTTGAGAGTTGCTATTCAATGCAAGTTTTCTTCAATATTATATCCGATATTCTAGTCAGAAGTACTGTTCTTTTGAGGTAAGAGATGTTATTTTCTTCATAAATGATGTTATTTCGTTCAATATTATTATGCCGAAATATTGGTGTCGACGTCGAAATTTTTATTTGTCCCTTTTCTGTTCTTGTGTTTCAGTGTTCTCATGTTAGGTGATATTTGTTTGAAAAAATAAGTTGTGAAAAGGTCCGATATGTATATGTCGACGATTGGACTGTAAGAGTCGCCAGTTGGTATTTTTAAATGGTTGCACCAACTCAATTGAAAAAAGGTTTGAACATTGACCTAGTGATGTGATACTATTTAACTGGTTTGTGAAACCGAGATTCGTTAGGGTCCGAGGGCTTGATTATGCGGAGGGAAGATGTTAGGCACCCCCCGACATCCGTGTTACCACAGTGACCGCCACTTTTTAATTTAAACTATTATATGAATATGTGTGTGTGTGTGTGTGGGTCAGTGTGCGATTATCTGGAAGTAGTGCTATGCCTCGTTTGCACCTATATACAAAAAGGGTTTGAATTTTGTATAAAAGTTCAGTTTTAACAAGATATAGCAATGACGTTTTGTAAAAGAGATTTTTCAAACCCTTATGCTCAATAGTAATTGAGGCCTTTGATACTTTCATTTTATTATGTGTTCGGCTTAATTGCTTTTATTTTTGAGATGCGAAGCATCTTCGAGAAAATAAGATAAAAAGCAGTGTCGAACTCCTTGTGGGCTTGAGAGCCGTTTAAGGGAATTAAAACACCGTGGATAATTTACAAGTCATGTATAGTAGAAAATGTCCATCACGGGAACCGAATCTAGATTCAGGAGACTGAATCTGTGATCACATGATTCTTAGGCTCACATGATGATGCAGTTTGTATGAAAGCTATAAATAGTTATATATATATATATATATATATATATATATATATATATATATATATAAATAGATGATCAACCGCACGAAGTAAACTCCAGACGGGACTGAATGTAAATATATAAAAGTTGTAAATAAATATATAGAAACAATCAACCGCCCTGAAGTAAACTCCAGGCGGGACTAAATATAAAGAAAGCAGTAAAAGGCCACGAAGTGAACTCCAGGCCTGACATAAATGTAAATATATATATATATATATATATATATATATATAAGTAATAAATGCTTCGGATGTAAATACATGCTCATCGAACAGAGTTTGACAACAATTTATATATAAGCATATATATGAAAGCAATTAAACGCTCCGAATGTAAATCTAGGCTCAATCGAGGCATAACTCGATAATGTTAGTATATATAAATATAATATATAAAAATATATATATACAAAAGAAATAAAAAGCCACGGACTGAAGTACGGGCACACTCACACAACACGACTCTCAACGTGAATAACAATGTGTGCAAGAAGTGTAGAAAAGGCTTTAAATGATGTAAGAAGGCTTATAGTGGACTGCCAAAGAAGAGTTCAATAACTTTAAATAGATGAACACTCGGTTCCCATCGGTAAAAAGTAGCCAAATATAAGCTCACAAGTGTTTGAAATGAGAAAGCACTCAAGTTATAGTATGTACAGAGCAAATTGGACAGGGCTTCCTCGCCTTTTCTCTTCTTAAAATGGCTGCTCCAAGCTCTCTATTTATAGAGGTGGGGAGCCACAGGTGTACCTGCAGCAGTCGCAGATGCATCTGCGACTGCCCGGGGGGCCCTGGGCTTCGCGGATCCTGTTGTCTCGGAGTACGTGCACGTGTACAACGTGTTGTCTGCTCGAACTTTCAGAACTTCAATCCGGGCATCCGATCGAGGTGTATAAGACATTTTACGGTATGCTATTGTTGAGAGCTACACAATGACATGGGATAAGAGGTTGTACGAAGTCAGAAAGATGGGACCATGCCTAGGTCTTCAAGCTTCAAATTCTATCCGGTGTGCTGTCTTGTGTAATTGTCACTCGGGATTGGAGCTATTGATTCTTGTGGGACACTTCTGTGTAGAATATATGTTAAGATGTTGTTGAGACGGCGCGATGGGGAATCAAGGTGGCAAAAATGACAATTTTGCCCCTCACTGGGGTTATCTCCGGTTCTGGCCTGATTTAGCAGTCGTTGCTCAGGGTTATCTTCGAGATTGAGCTACTGCAAGTGTTAAACGTCCTCAGGGTTATCTCTGAGGTATATTTGACCTTCCGGGGTTGTTTTCGGGTTTTGGAACTGAATGCCTCGGGGCTATCACCGAGTGTTAAAGTTGATTGCTGGGGTTTGAAAAAAGCATTTCTGGGCTTATCTCCAGAACTGCAACTGTACTCTTTGGGGTTATCTCTGAGGTTGGGTCTGAAACTCCCGGGGTTGTCTTTGGGATTGGAACTGAATATCTCGGGGTTGTCTCCGAGATGACAAACTTCTCCGGTGTTATCTCCGGAACTGGAACTGTATTCCTCGGGATTTTCTCCGAGGTTGAAACTGAAGATCCTGGGGTTGTCTACGGGACTGCACTTGTATATCTCAGGGTTGTCTTCGAGATGGAAAATTGAGTTTCCCAGGGTTGTCTCCGAGACTGTGTTGATTTGACTTCCAGGGTTATCTCTGAAAGACGATTTTGCCCTCCTGCAAGGTTACTAACAGGAATGAAAATTTTTGAGTGTCTACAGATGCCCCTCTTTATCATATTCATGCAGTGTAATAGCATGGATGTGATAAAGAATACTAGACACTTGAAATGTGATAAGATATTCATGATGCAATGTATTGCAGCATGATGCAAATGTATGATGTATGTGGTTTGTTGGACCGTTTTCCAACGGGATGTGATGACCGTTTGCTCCCATAACTTGTGATGGGGACTGGAGCTATCATAGATATCCCTAATGAACTGCTTGGATGTGTGCTCCAAAGTTCTTAGGAACTTCCAGGATGTTGATATTGGGGTTATTACTAAAGTCCTTAATCCTTGATACAGACTTCCCATTGAGGATGTATCTCTCATGTACGAGAGCCCTGTGGGGATGTATTCTGTCTGTTGAAGACGTGTATAATATATTCCATCGTCGGTCCTCCTCGATGAGGATGTTCTTCCCTGGTTTGTATCGCCAGGTCTTTCCAGTGTTCTGTTGGAGTTACTGTATGACCCCAACTTTTTATTAATAAAATCGAATTTCCTCTAATTATTATTGTGAATAATAAGGTGTTAATTTGATATAATCCTTTGGTTATGGGTGAAATGTGTAAATTTTGTAAAATAAGCAAGTGGTTATAAAATATTCATTGTTGTCGGGGAATATTCGTTTGGCCGTGAAATATTCTTACTGTCGGGGAATATTCGTACGATGGCGCAACCATTTGTGGGCCCCATAACGAAAAATATTCGGATGAAGAAAATGACAAATTTGAGTTTTTACAAATAATGGCGTAGTTGTTACCGTTAATACTGTTGGAATACCCAGTTGTTAAAATATTGTAAGACCCCAGCTTATTAATGAATAAAATCAAATTTTCTCTAAATATTATTGTAAATAATAAGGGGTTAATTTGATATAATACTTTGGTTATGGGTGAAATGTGCAAATTTTGCAAAATAAGCAAGTGGTTATAAAATATTCATTTTGTCGGGGAATATTCGTTTGGTCGTGGAATATTCTTGCTGTCGGGGAATATTCGTACGACGGCGCAGCCTTGTGTGGGCCCCATAACAGAAAACGATTGGATGAAAAAAACGACAAGTATAAGTTGTTTATAAATAACGGCGTAGTTGTTACCGTTAACACTGTTGGAATACCTGGTGGTTAAAATATAGTAGCACACGGTATTGCACCAATTATTGATTCTTACGTAAGAAGGCACTACTCAATAATTGTTACAGTAGTTATTATTCAATATTTTATTTTATTGATTCAATAATTGCTGCGTTGATATTTTATATTATTGTTGTTTCAATAATTGTTACTGCACAGTATTTTTCTTTATCAGATCAATAATTCATATTATTTGAATAATATTATTAGTTAACATTATTGGCAATGTCTAGGAAGTTCTGTCTAAGGAGTGGTTTGGTCATCTAATTGCGCGCCAGTAAGGAGAAATCCTTATTGAAAAGCCTCCTCTTTCTTGGGAACGGCCTGGTTGTTATAAATGTGATTCTGTAATATTATTTGTGAATAATTAATTATTGATTCATATGATAAGGAAATATTTATTTTATGTGGATATAAATGAGGGATATATTTTTGTGGTTAAAAATGAAGGAGTTAATGTTGAGGTTTTTATCAGTATTTTTGTCGGAATAGAGGTATTAAAAATCAGGGTTTTTGAGTTATTTTGCGGGGGTTATAATTTTTATTCCGACCGTTGGATCGTGGTAATTATTGGATATGTTATACATATATAAGTTGAGTATATGTCCACAAATTTTGAACCGTTAAAAATGAACGTATGATTTATTATGAATTTTACGAGATGACTGATTCAGAAATTGTTGAATTTTCAGAGTTAATCATTTTCGTGGAAAATTCTAGAATTGGTGGGCCCCACTCTTGGTTGGTGAAGAAATATGCTGAGATTTTTATTCAAATGTGGTGGGTGGAAATAGTAGCAGGTAAAGCCATCAGGTTGCAGGTTAAGTCTGCTTCGGCGTGCTAACATTTTCTTATAAATAGAGGGCTAAGTTAGAATTGAAAATCACACCAGAAACAAGTTTTCTCTCTTTCTCTCTCTAGATTATTGAGTATATTTTGTGAGTATTTAGATACTTTGAGAGTTTCTATTCATCCGAGTAAGTTTCTTTCAGCCTTATACCGGTATTCCGACCAGAAGTACTGATATTTTGAGGTAAGGGATATTATTTTCTTCTTAAATGATATTATTTTCTTCAATATCATTATGCTGAAATATTAACATGAGTTTTTATCAAATTTAGAACTCTTTGTGTCGGGGTTATTATTCACGTATACGTTACTATTCACGTATACGGCACTATTCACGAATACGACACTATTCACCGAAAAATAAAATTTTCCCTTTTTGTCCAAGACGTCTATTATGGTTACTATCTTTGATTGTATCCATGTTTAAATCTTTATTTTTGGAATTCTGCTTCACAATTGATTATTATGAAGTATTATTGATCTTGGATAAACTGTTATACGAATCTCTACTAATTGTCCTTCTGTCTCACTGGATTCGTTCTCTTTAAGATATTTTTCATCATCCTCAGTCCTAAATGATGATATTACTGAATTTCTTTGGCCTGTAGTGCAAAGATGTATGATTACTTGATGAATATCTTTGGCCTGTAGTGCAAAGATGAACAGGTGTTGAGATGAACATGACTGACAAGTGATACAAATGAATATCTTTGGCCTGTAGTGCAAAAATGAATATTTGGATAAAGATGATTATTAATTGATGTTACAGGGATAAAATATTGATGATGGACTTTTAAATCTTAGAAGATAATAGAATTCATTCTCTACTTGACTCTTCTAATGGTTTGCTGTTTCCGCTGCAGTTGTTGATCTAAAACTTGTTGTCGATTATATTCTATCAGATTTTTTCCTGTTGAATACTAATGATAATTTGTTGTATATTATCTTAGTCATAATATTCTTTACTGGGCTAGTTGAGCTCACCCTTTTCCTTTTTGTTCCATTTTTCTTCTCAGGAGGTGAGAACATAGCAGGATCTAGTCGGGGTATGGAGTGATAGTTCTAGAAAGATGTTTTAGTAGTCCTCACTATTTCTGTAAAATAGTGTTTGAATAATTGTATTGAGGACTTATTTGAGTGTGGATATTGTCTAGAATACAATATTTGTATTTAAACTCACAGTATGTGTTGTCGTATTTTGCACGACAATTGTATTATTGAAGTTGTAGTTTGCTTTCTGTACCATGTATTTGGCGACTCAGAATAGGTTGGATGGAATGGACCTATTTTGGGGTCGTCACAAATATAGTAATACACATGATTTTATAGTAGCACACGGTATTGCACAGTATTTTTGAATTATTGATTCTTACGTAAGAAGGCACTACTCAATAATTGTTACAGTAATTACCGTTCAATATTTTATTTTATTGATTCAATAATTGATACGTTGATATTTTATATTATTGTTGTTTTAATAATTGTCACTGCACAGTATTTTTTATTATCAGATCAATAATTTATATTATTTGAATAATATTATTAGATAGCATTATTGGCAATGTCTAAGGAAGTTCTGTCTAGGAAAGGGGTTTGATCACCTAATTACGCGCCAGTAAGGAGAAATCCTTATCGGAAAGCCCCCTATTTCCTGGGAACGACCTGGTTGTCATAATTGTGATTCTATAATATTATTTGTGAATAATTAATTATTGATTTATATGATAAGAAAATATTTATTATTATGTGGATTTAAATGAAGGAATTAATACTGAGGTGTTTTATCAGTATTTTGTCGGAAGGGAGGTATTAAAAATCGTTCGTATGTGGATTTCGGACATTTTTTGATTAGAATTTGGAAAAACTTTCTTCTCCAAAGTTGTAGAGAATTAAATTTTCTATGGAATAGACATGAGATTTGAAATTTTCAGTTAAAATAGCTATTTATTATGAATTATTTAAGTTTCAGGAAATAAATATTTTTGTTAAAAATATGGTGGGCCCCACTTTTGGTTAGTGAGAAATGTGCTAAAATTTTATTTCAAAAGTGGTGGATGTGAATAATAGTAGGTAAAGCCATCAGGTAGCAGGTTAGTCTGCTTTGGCGTTCTAAGCATTTTCCTATAAATAGGGTGCTTAGTTAGAATTGAAAATCATATCACACCAGAATCATAAGCTTTCTCTTTCTATATTATCAAGCGTATTTTGTGAGTATTTATATATTTTGGGAGTTGCTATTCAGTACAAGTTCCTTCAGTGTTATATCCGATATTTCAAGCAGAAGTACTATTCTTTTGAGGTAAGGGATGTTATTTCTTCGTAAATGAGATTTTTCTTTCAATATCATTATGCCGAAATATTGGTATGAATTTTATTGTGAAATTTCTACCTTTTCATATCGAGATTACTATTCACGTATATGACACTATTCATATATACGACACTATTCACGAATATGACACCATTCACGAAGTATGATTTTTCTTATGGAATTTTTACCATTTTGTGTCGGGGTTAATATTCATGTATACGACACTATTTACAGAAAAATAAAATTTTCTCTTCTTTATCCAAGATGTATTTTTGAACTTGGATAAACCAAAGTACAAATCCCTAATCTTTGATCTTTTATCTCACTGGATTTATTTTTTTTTAAATATTTTTCATCATCCTCAGTCCTAAATGGTGATATAACTAAATAGACAGGTGTTAAGATGAACATGACCAACTGTTGATACAAATGAATATCTTTGGCCTGTAGTGCAAAGATGAATATTTGATTCAAGATGTATATTGATTTATGTTACAGGGATAAATTATTGATTATAGACTTTTAAATTCATAGATGATAGTAGATTTCATTCTCTACTTAACTCTTCTAATGAATTGTTATTTTCGCTGCGAATATTGATCTAAAACTTGTTGTCCATTAGATTTTATCTAATTTGTTGAAGGCTAACGATAATTTGTTCTATATTATCTTAGTCATAATATTCTTTACTAGGCTAATTGAGCTCACCCTTTTTCTTTTTGTTCCATTTTTCTTCTTAGGAGGCCAGAATATAGCGGGAACTAGTCGGGGTGTGGAGTGATGTTTCAAGACAGTTGTTTTAGCAGTCCTCACTATTTTTGTAAAATAGTGTATCAATAATTGTAATGAGAACTTATTTGAGTTTGAATACTGTCTAGGTGACAATATTTGTATTTAAACTCACAACATATGTGTTGTCGTATTTTGCACGACAATTGTAATAATGAAGTTGTAGTTGTTTTCTGTACCATGTATTTGGAGACTCAGAATGGGTGATGTATACCTATTTTGGGGGCATCACAGTTGGTATCAGATCTTAGGGATATGGTCTCTGGCGAAGATCGGGGAATAGAACTAGGAGGGGAGAGACGAGTAAATCCTTCGCTAGTGTGTCCTACCTAAGCTTATTTGTTGGTCGGTCAGAATATAGGGTTATTATGTGGTATGTCAATTTCTTTAATTAACCCTTGTTTTATGGTAGTATTTGAGAATGGCAGCTGAGAAAGTTAACAATGGAGTGAATGAGGTCGTGGAAACACCTTTAATCACCAACCAGGGGAATATGCAATAGGAAGGCAATATTCCTCTTGTAAACAACGCTACCGAACAAACGATGAATGATGGGATGTTTAGAAGTTTTCTGCAGTTCACGCAAAATCAGACGAAAGAGACTAGTGTACAAAATACGAGTGGAAATAATAGCAACGCACGACTTGTCACAACCAAGCAGTTGAAAGAGTTGGGACCACCAAAATTTATGGGAAAGCCGGATCCGATCAAGGTGAAAACGTGGGTCAAGCAAATTACCAAGATATTCGATGTCTTGGGATGCGTGGAGGAACAGAAGGTTCCATTCGCCACCTTTATGTTCCGTGGTGAGGCAGATTACTGGTGAAAATCTGTGAAGCGTACCCAGCCAGCCGCACTCAACATGTCTTGGGAAACGTTTCATAAACTGTTCAATGACAAGTACTTTCTTGAAAGTATTCATCATATGAAGGATGTAGAGTTTATTAGACTGAAACAAAATAACATGACTGTGTCCCAGTACGAGGCTAAGTTCGCAGAGTTATCCAGGTTTGCACCTCATTTGGTAGAGAATGAGGAACGATGACGCGGATGTTTCTAAGAGGTCTAAAACCTGAAATTCGGCAATATCTTATTTCTCACAAATTTTCTCTATATTTAGATGTTGTGCACATGACTCAATTATTAGAGCGAGATAATGAGTATGTTCAACCGAGGGACCACAACCAGGGTCATACCGGTGGCAGTAGTTATCGGAGCAATGATAACCAGCGGGGAGGGAAAAATACGGACAAAAGCGGTAACCACTCTGGTGGTAATCGTGGCCATGATAATAGAAGAAGCGAGTCAGGGGGATATTTCAAAAAGATAAGGTACAATAATGACAACGTGAAGACGTCAGCACCAGCATCAACTGTTTCTAGGGGAGGAGAACGATTACCGGTTGTATATTATAAATGCGGGAAAGAGGGACACATCAGCCCAAACTGCCCACAATAATCCAAGGTGTGTTATAATTGTGGAAAGGAAGGTCATATAGCTAGAGATTGTCTTGTAGCGAAACCAAGTCCAGCAGGGATGGTGACTCCAAAGGTTGTCCAGGACAAGTCAAAGTCGGTGGTTCCTAGAAAAGCGTTTGTCGTGACTGCCCAAAACGCGAGGAACCCGAACAAGGTGATCACGGGTAAGCTAATCATAAACTCTTGCGAAGTTTATACCTTATTAGATACCAGTTGTGATAACCCGGGATTTTGAATAATCCAAATTTTACGAATACTTTTTTTTATTTAATATTAATATTGACTGTTAATATTGTACTGTGTATCTGTGATACGAGTTTTGTGAATTAGTCAATTTGTGTATTGACTGAGGAATAATGAGTAGAGTTGTGCTTAACTGTGAATATAAACCCTAACCCTAAGTTCGGATGAGAATTTGATAGAAAATATAATTAAAATAATTATATTGATGAGTACGTGTTTGTACTGTATAAAATTTTTGATCAATGATTGATCGGATAAGGTTTAAAATTAATAAACCCTAATAAGAGATAAGAGATTAGAAACCCTAATCTCAAATTTAGAAATCCTAACGCACAATTAGAAACCCTAATCGAAAGCCAGAAAATCTTAATTTCATATTCGAGAATCCTAAACCCTAATTAGAAAATCCTAATCCTAATTGACAAGCCTAATGTGGTTATTAAACGTAAATATGATTAGAAAATCTTAATATAATTAGGAAACCCTAATTATAGTTTTAAAATCTTAATTTTTCTAATTAAAAATCCTAATTAGAAATTTTTAGAAACTAATGATGTAAAACCTAAGGGTCTAGACCTTAGGGTTATACCCTAAGGGTTTGGATAAATGTCAAGTATGCCATTAAAATTATTTTTCAAATGACCAAAATGCCCTTTTAGTATATTTTTAATATGTAGCTTGCAAATCTTTGTATATTTGGAGTTGGTAACCAACCATTTTGACCAATGTGACTTAAAATATCAGCAAACCAGACCCTAAATGACAGCTACATCAGATCATTCATTGCATCAAGAGATTATATAAGATTGAGAGAGAGAAAGTGTACTCATTTTTGCTCATTTCTTTCCAAAGCTCTCATAAAATCTCTCTCTCACAAGACCTCCGAAATTCTTAGGTAAATCAGTCACATAAACACCTCTTAGAACACCTAATATCAGATTGGAGAACATAGATCAAGATTTGAACTTGAAGGTATAAAAGCTCTAACCTATTTTTTTGATCTTTCATGTTAAGAAAAATTTTGTGTTTATGTGTTTATAATCTTGCTAATGGATGTTTTATGAAGATCTATGATGATCTATCATGGATCCATAGCATCAAAGTGCTTTAAAATTGAGTTTTTCAAAAACTGTCCAAGAACATTTTTGTGGTCTGACAAGCTAATGTCAGGAGCCACAGATTCTTCTCTGTTTATTTTTTTTTTGTTGTTTTAAGCTTTGTATTTGTAGTCTGGCATGAGTACTTTATCCTGGAACTGGAATCGTAGTCATTGGATATAATCGGTCAAAGTCGGTTGACCAACCATGACCGAGTAGAATTCTGGGTAACCCAGAAAGTATAAAACCGAGTCTGACAACATTTTAAAACTTTTTAATTTGTCAGGTTTTATGTTTTTTTAATGATGTTGTGATATCTAGTTTGTAGCTTGTTGACTGGACTATAGATTAATGCTTTTAGAACATTTAAATAGTAAACAGAATCGATGTAGCAAGTGGTCAAGGTAGGCCACTCGCGCTGATTTCGCGTTTTTGGGAAAAACCCAGAAACGGATGAACACACTTTCTGACATCCTTTGACCGAGATAAATCTGGCACATGTGATGTTGTTGGACTGAGATAAAGATATGTAGTTGTTCCTTGGCATATGTACTAGAAGTATGAACGAAGAACCTACCTGTTTGATGACCAGAACATGTATATAATCGAGCTACAAGATGACCAGTCGAACTATCTGGGTTTCTGAAAAACCCAGAAATGTTCTGACAGCGACTTTGAAGGCTCGGATACTGCATCTGAGTTATGTTATGACTTTGTTAATGGTTGATTCTTGTAGTGTTACATAAACACTACAAGATCATGGTTAGAGATTGCCCAGAAACATTTTGGATTGAGAATTATTAACGGTCAAAGTTGACCCCTTGATATTGCTGGCTGTCAGTGTTCTTGAGCTCAAGAACACCTAAGACGACAGAAAGCGTCGCTATAGGCTATAGCGACGGTTTATTTAATTTTTATTTTTTGAATTTTTGAAAAATACTAAAAAATAGAAAATAAATTCTAAAAAATTACAAAAATAGTTTTAAAAATTATTTTAAATTCTGAAAAATAACTTTTAATTATTTGGGATATTTTTCATTAATATTTATAATTATTTAAATATTAATGATATTTAATTTATTTACTTAGTGTATTAAATAAATTAGAGAAAAATAATTTTAATATTATAAATATCAATTTAAATAAGAATAAAGTGTTTAAAAATATTTTGAGTTATAAAATATAACTTTAATATTTTTGAGTAATTTTCATTAATAATTTAATATTAATGATAATAGATTTATTTAATTATTATATTAAATAAATGAATTAAAAATGATTTTATTGATTTAAAAATTATTTAAAAATGAGAAAAATAATTTAAAAATATTTTAAGTTATAATTAATGACTTTTAATATTTTGATAATAATTTCATTAATACTTAAATATTAATGGTGATAGTTTAAACATAATTTTAATTATTTTAAAATTTGTTTAAGTAGAATATTGATGACTTAAAAATATTTTAAGTTATTATAAATAACTTTAATATTTTGACAAGTATGTCATTAATATTTTATTATTATTAAATATTAATGATGATGAAATTAATTAGTAGTTAAATAATTTAAAAATGATTCCAGTGTTTGAAAAATTATTATAAATTATAATAATTGTTTATAAATTATTAAAAGCTTCCAAAAATATTATAAATGATATTTGACTTATCTAATATAATATTAAAGCTTAGAGACCAAGTTTATTTGATAATAAATGTGTTAATTGTCGGATAGCGTGACCAGAACACCGAGAATAGATCGAAGTCCAACCAGACCGAACTAGTTAGACTTAAATGAGTGTTTATATAAGTTATAAACACTGATGTGGCTATGTGGTAATGTGACTAGGAGAAGTATTGCTTGTAAATTACAGTATTGAGTGTTGTAATTACTTGTTCTAATTGTGAGACCGATATTGTGATTATAGGTCTTTCAAACGCAGATAAGTATATTGTGTAGCAGTAATCAATGTGAAAGGCAAGTTTCCTTAACTCAACCTTGAGTTAATATCTATTTAAATACTATGGTGGTTAATTATTACTGATTAAACCACATTCAAGAATTTATTGTTGATTATTCGCAGTTAGTGCATGTTTATTAATTCAAATTGAATTAGTGATTATGAGAATATACTTGGAGAATATCTGTTGTTGAATACTTACATCCGTAGAAGTTGTTATTGATAGTACAGATAATTCCTGTCTATTATCGAAATGTGTAGAGAAAGGTCTTAGCTAATTATTCTGGCTAGACGAATATTTATTAGAACTTGATAGGTTCGAAAAGAGAATTCAATTATTATTGATAGATCGATGCCAATTATTTTGGCTAGATCGAGAAGTGATTAGATATTGAAATCATAGTATTTCGTTGTTAAATCAAATTCTGATTATAAGACTGAGAAGAACAACCTTTTATATAAAGGGAAAATATTTGGTCATATATCGGCTTTTGCGCGTGTTTTGAGTATTATGCATAATATATGGTACAAGGAGTTGGTCGCTCTAAGTACTTGCAGATGGGTATGATTTAATCTTTATGGTTATCTGATACACCTGGGTATATCAAAGTAAAATCTTTGATAGATACTCGAGAAGAGAAGTTCAAGATCCAATGGATCGCTCAGCATAAATTTGAAAAACATTCCACTTTGTTAATGCGTAGAATTGATTCTTGATTATTCAATATAATATCGTAGAAACTTTGAAAGCGTTGTACCCTTTCATTATTAAATTATTGTGTTGCATAGATTGCGAGAAAACTTGTTATTGATTAACGAATTGTTCAGCTATTTCAAAGTTCCCCGAACTTTGGTGTTATTCTATCAAATTAGATAATCTGTTATTCTTGATTCTTATACGTATATTGTATGTCTTAACTTGCGGGGCAAACTTGTTGCTCACCCTTGCTAAATAAAACTTTTCAGCTAGGGATAAAGTGGCAGAAGGTGCTGTGAAGAATAAAGGCAAAGGCACAGTGATAAATTAGTTATGAATAACATTATTATTATGTTGTATTTGTGAACCCTTTTTATATATCTAAAGGGTATGTTTGTAATGTTAAGGTCAGAGAACCTGGGGTAATATATTAACTATATCAGTTAAAGAAGTGTATGTTCCTATTTATAATTAAATGGGTAGTTAAATATTATTTATATTGTGGATCGTGAGCACCAAACTCGGGGGTCAGGTAACCCGGATTTGGGGGTGTCACACCAGTTCTACCCATTCTTTTATCTCTCCTACTTATGCTCAACGTTTGAACTTATCTCTGGAGAAATTAGACTTTGACTTATCTGTTGAGACTCCGTTAGGAGAAACTTTCATTACATCTACTATTTATAAATCTTGCTTGATTCAAGTTGGAACCATCACATTACCTGTCGATCTTATTTATTTGAAAATACTTGCATTTGATGTGATTTTAGGGATTGATTGGTTAACCACTCATCATGCCAAATTGATTATTTTCTTAAAGTTGTTAGTTTTCATATTCCTAACCAACCTATTATGCGAATTCAAGCAACCAAACCACTAAAGTCAATCACTGTCATATTAAGCCATAAAGTTATTCATTTATTAAAAAATAGATGTCAAACATTCTTAGCCCATGTCATGGACTTGAACAAAAATACGTCAGATTTAAATAATATTTCTATTGTTAGTGAATTTCCTGACGCATTTCCTGAAGAACTTCTCGGTCTACCTCCATAACGTGAAGTTGAATTCTTTATTGACCTTAAACCTGGTGCAAAGCCCATTTCTAAAACCTCATATCGAATGGCTCCTATTGAACTTCAGGAGTTAAAAGGTCCAACTACAGGAGTTGTTAGACATAGGTTTCATTCGTCCTAGTACATCTCCTTGGGGTGCTCCTACTTTATTCGTAAAGAAGAAAGATGGGAGTATGCGACTTTGTATTGACTGCCGGGAATTGAACCATGTCACCATCAAGAATAGGTATCCGCTACCTTACATTGATGACCTGTTCCACCAGTTGCAAGGAGCATAATTCTTTTCAAAGATTGATCTTCGTTCTGTATATCATCAGCTGAAGATTAAAATTGAGGATATTCCGAAGACTATTTTCAGAACTCGGTACGGCCACTATGAATTCTTAGTCATGTCTTTTGGACTGACTAATGCTCCTGCTTTCATGGATATGATGAGCCGTGTGTTTAAGGAATATTTGGATCAGTTTGTTGTTATCTTTATTGATGACATCCTCATCTATTCCAAAAGCCGTGAAGATCATGAGTGCCATTTGAAGCTGGTACTTCAAAAGGTTCGTGATAACAAGCTATATGCCAAGCTGAAGAAATGCGAGTTCTGGCTTGAGGAAGTAGCATTCCTTAGGCACGTGGTGTCAAAACATGGAGTATCTGTTGACCCGGCGAAGATTGAAGCAATACAAAGTCGGGAGCAACCTGTGACAACCCGAGAATTTAGAAAATTTTTAAAATCATAATTAATTGATTTAAGGTTCAATAATAGAACCTAGACAGAAAATAAGTGTATGCGTTTGATATTTTTGGGAAGGAATTTTGAGGATTTCAAAATTCTGTGATGGATTTCGGTAAATTATTCAGGATTAAGTGTATATGTGTGTATGTTCTGTGAATATGGTTATGTATGTGTACGGAATGTGGTTAAGGGTCAAGGGCTAATCAAATAAATTATATTTGTGTCAAACCCTAATCATATATTAAGAACGTCAGCATTCAGTTAGAAAACCCTAGCAATAGATAAGAAACCCTAGAAATCGGTTCTGAAACCCTAATTTCGGTTCTGGGAATTGAAAACCCTAATTCGGATTTGGAAAACCCTAACTTGGGATCTCAAAGACTTAAGTGTGTTGATTATAATATTAATTAGGGTAAAGCTTAATTAATTAGTTAAGAAAACCCAAATTACAAAATTTGAAACTCTAGTTTATAATTAGGGAAAACCTAATTGTGAGTTTAATAATTTTAATGTTAATTAGGAAACATAATCCTAATTTTCAAGTTATAAGTAATTAGAAAGTCCTAATCTAATGAGGAAACCTAATTTCTAAATTAGAAAAATTATTTTGTTTAAAACCCTAATTCATGGGTTATAAACCCTAATGTACCTTTCTGACCCTAATTGCTAAATTAGCAATTTTAATTAGAAAATAATAATCCTAATTAGCAAGTTTGGATTATGATTAGGAAATTTTATTATAATTATAGAATCCTAATTATAATTTAGAAATATTAATTTTCTATTTTGAAAATCGAAATTTAGAAATTTTAGAAATTAAATTACAAAGTTTAAGGGTTAAACCCTAAACCCTAAGGGTTAAACCCTAAACCCTAAGAGTTAGGACAAATATCATTTGTGCCATTAAAATTAGAAGCCAAAAGTCTAAAATACCCTTATTGCATTATTGGAAGTAACTTGCAAATCTTGCCCTAGTGTGAGTTGTTGACCAACTAAAGGCTATTCCATTTGCCTATATTTATTATTTCAGCCAACATTGCCAGCCATATGCACTACATCATGATTTATATAGATTAAAAGTAAGAGAAAGTATCACTTTATTTTCCAAACTTGTCCAAGGCCATTTTCTCTCTCTAAATTCTGGAATGAAAGTGAAAGGGGGTGAAAAGTTAAAATCATATCATCACATAACTCACCATGATCAGAAACAAAGGTTCAAATTCAAGGATCAAGGCTCAAAATGGTATAGAACCCTATTTTTTAAAAATCATATGATCTCATGTTATTTGTTGTTGTTGATTGTTTAAAATTGTGTATTAAGATGTTATTGAGTGATCTGGGTTGTAATAACATGGAACCATAACATCTAGATGCACGAATTTAATATTTTCTAAAATCTGGAAAAGTTGAAAAATATGGATTGACAGCCATATGTTAGGGATCATTGATCTCAACCTGTTAATGATATGTTGTGTTTAAAGTTATAAACTTGTTGTCTGTTATGAGGAGAGTAGACTGGAAGTGGAATCACCTCCATACCATGTCTAGATCTCAAGATATACGTGGTCAAACATGGTTGACCGACCATGGAAAGCTGTTTCTGGAAAACCCAGATTTTTCCAGGTAGGTCTGACAAGCTTTTTAAGGTCTCTGATTTTGCAGTGGTTTAATTGTTGGGCCAAGTTGTTGTATTGATGTTGTTGTCTGTCATATGGACTACATATATAAGCTTTTAGACCACCCAAATGAGTAACAGAATCAAAGTTAAACATTGACCGACTGTCTTATGAAGAAATCTGGGAAACCCAGATTTCTCAAGAACACAAGTTTGACAGGCATATTGACAGGCTCAAATCTTGAGTTGGTGATATTGTTAGACTGATCTGAAGTTATGAAGTTATACTATGACATCAAGACTACAAGTTTGAACTTTTATGTCACACAAAAAAATACATAGACTGCAAACTATAAGGATCCAAAGTAGGTACCTCGATTGTTCTTCAATTTTTGGAAAACCCAAAAATTGAAGAACAACGTCTGACAGATTTTTGGAGACTTAGATCTCTCTGATCTGTTGTAGAATGGTCATAAACTTGGTATGCTATGGTAGTATTACATAAGTACTACAAATTGAAAACAAAATTCAGCCCAGAAAACAATAAGAACATAGATTAAAAACCGGTCAAACTTAGTACCTTTAGCACTGACAAGAAATCTGGGCTAGGGCCAAGAACACCTATAGCGACGGTTCTGTCGCTATAGGGCCCCTTTAGCGACACTTATTTTCGGAAAATGAATTATTTTAATAAATAAATAGAAAGTAATAGTTTTTAATTATTAAAAATACATAATAAATTACTAAAAATTATTTTAAAGTCCGAAAATTAGTTTTTAATTATTTTGAGTATATTTCATAATTATTTAATATTTTTGAAATATAAATGGTATGTAATTTATTTAATTATAATATTAAATAAATTATTTAAAATAATTGTAATACTTTAAAAATCATGAAAAATAATATTATGGTATAAGAAAATATTTTAAGTTATTTTTAATAACTTTTGATATTTTGTGATGAAATTCATTAATAAATTAATATTAATGAAAATTAGTTTATTTAATAAATATATTAAATAAATTATGGAAAAATAGAATTAATGATTTAAAAATCATATAAAAATGATTCAAGTGTTGTAAAAATATTTTAAGTTATAAAATATAACTTTTGATATTTTGTCATGAAAGTATTAATATTTTGATATTAAAAGTAATTATCGGATAATGGATTTAAGTGTTTAAAAATCATATAAATATGATTTTAAAGTATTAAAAATACTTTGTGATATTATAAATATATTATAATATTATGTTATGATTTTTATTAATATTTAATATTAAATAAATATTAATGATAAAGGAATTATGTGGTATTTAATTATTTTAAATACGTTATTAATGATTGAAAAATTCATGATAAATAGTAGGAATTATTTAAAAATTATTACGAGCTTATGAAAAATATTTTGACTGATAATATAATTATCTATGATAATTGTTAAGTGTTCAGGCATAGTTTAATTGAACTTAAACTCAATATTTGTTCGACTAGACCGTCGGGATGTTAGAATGTTGTCAGATTCAACTCAAAATTAAATAGTTTGACTTGATGATAAGTTTTATGTGATGTATAGACTGATAGGGTTATGTGATAATGTGTTTAGATTATTTTAAATATTGTGATAAAATTATTCTAACTTATAGATAAATATTATTTATATATTAGGTCGTCAAACAAAGCTTATTAAATTGCGTAACGATAATCAACGGTTCAGGCAAGTTTTACTTAACTCTACTAAGAGTTGTTTCATTCAGATATGCTTATAGTTAATCATTGTTGTTTGCCATTGTAGAATTGTACTCTGTACATATTGTATGTATAAGTCAGGTATGAAAGGCTGATCACCTTCATTACCATTCGGTCCAGATATATTTGTTCATGTTTAATTCTTGTTCAGTCAAAAGTTTGTTCGTGCTAATTCACAACTATATTGATGAATTATAGCCAGCTTATTATTCAGACTCTTTCAATCATGATATATCCTTAAATAAATTTAAACTTGCTGGGCAACCTTCATGCTCACCCTTGTTATATCATGATAAACATTGCAGATTAAGGAGATTACGTCGGATACAAGTAAAGGTTAAAGACAGTTCCAGCTTAAAGTAAATGCGTGCGATTAGATTTGTAATAGTATTGTATGATAATAATGTTATGTGTTAGTCAAGTTATGAATTTGTGTATAAGTTAAGGTTACTCGACCTTGGAGAATTGTGTGTAAAGTTTATTGTATAAACAATGTAAGTTTATATCTTTTGCAATAGTTATAGAATGATTGTATCAGATCCGTGGTGATTTGGGACCCGAATTTTGGGCTGTCACATTTGGTATCAAAGCTGTTGGTTATGAAGTCTAGGTGGGAATACCTGAGACCAATAACCGCAGTGATTAGGATAAGACCTAACTCACATAGAGTTAGTTGGTCGGTAAGATTCAAAAACGAATCTCGGCGAGTTGTAAAGGTACAGAGTTCCCTAACTCTGATAATAAAGGTGAACAGTAGTGATGGATAGATAGGGTCTAAAAGACGAAAGGTGCAGGGATAGGAGATCATAAAATAAAACGATCATAGTATAGAAATGAATCGTAATATATACGATGAGATCATCCCGTGATCTGATAAGGTTATAATATGGAGAAGGATCAGACGAATGATTGAAAAGTTTATGGCAAGAATATTATGTGAAAGTTGTACTATGAATTGGTACAGATTCAGGAAAGGATTATAAATACGAATTGAATGAAATTCGTATTGAGAAGGGAGTTAAGATTAGGTGGGGATTCAATTGAGGACTCATGTTGGCAGCTGAGTTGTATGATTCCTTATATGGACGGGGAATTGTACTTGGTGTAAAAACCACTTAGTTCTGGCACTGATAATCATTGAAATATTTGTGTCGTGCTATTTGCTATATACATGTTAAGAGGGTGATTCCTTTCTCATGTATATAACAAATAGATAGATTATACGTAGATGCTATAAGGTTAAGTACGAGTTCTTAAAACTCATACTTATGTGACATTCTTGACTCATAGTTATATTAAATGTTTATGAACCCCTCAGCGAATGGACGCCAAAGGTCTGACTAGGGTAAGTTCTTAAACTCATATGATTGTGGCAAGTTTATGAACTCATAAGTGTGGTTTGACGAACTGGGTATAGTTTTGTGTGAATGGAGAATTGAGGATTATAGGAACAGATAGATTGTTAAGCAAATGATTATTAATGGAGACATAAGTTTTTCAAAACTCCTAGCTATGCTAGACTTCAAAATTTTGACATCAAGCTAAATACGCACTATGTGCTTTTAAAAAAAAATGTAGACTCTTAATCATTTTTGAAACGGTTTAAAGTATAGTCTATGCTACTTATTTCAGCTAGACGCAAATGATTTGAAATATCAAAATATATTTTTATTTATCACTCATGTACCATGTAACCTGGTGTAGAGATGATAAAAGTTGATAGAGTTATAAATGCAGAAATACTTAGTGAGAATTCGATCTAAAAATCGTTATTCCACTATTGTATGATGTGTTATGGCAAAGTCATGCAATGATGGCATCCTCAAATGGACTGTTAATACAGTACGACATCATGACGTCATTCTCAAAAAATATTTTCAAAAATTTTAATTTGCCAACGAGGTTTGGCTACACCTAAATAATTCGATTGAATGAAATTATTGATATGAGTCTATGTTATTCAATTCAGCTAGACTAATGTTATGAAAACTCTAAGTGTTCATTGAAAGAAATTTCCCGAACCAAATTATTTTGGTGCGAAATCCAATAAGACTGAGGTAGAATTTTGTGCCTATGGCAGTGACGAGAAACAGATAAAATCAGTACTTGGCCAGTACAAGGCATACTGGGCTAATTACCCTCTATGTCCGTAAGTTACGACGGTTTGCGGATGAATTTCCATAAAACCTTTGCGAAAATGACAGACAAATAGTCTATATGACTCCTCAGCAAAATATAAAAATTTTTACTCTTGTGAGTGGTGTATTGGGTAGCATGTGATGATGTGTATAAATGGTGTAAGCGGTATGGTGTAAGGTGTAAGGTGTAATGTGTAAGGTGAATTTCGGGGATGAAATTCTTAGAAGAAGGGGTGAATGGGACAACCCGAGAATTTAGAAAATTTTTAAAATAATAATTAATTGATTTAAGGTTCAATATTAGAACCTAGACATAAAATAAGTGTATGTGTTTGATATTTTTGGGAAAGAATTTTGAAGATTTCAAAATTCTGTGATGGATTTCGGTAAATTATTCAGGATTAAGTGTATATGTGTGTATGTTCTGTGAATATGATTATGTATGTGTACAGAATGTGGTTAAGGGTCAAGAGTTGTCCAGATAAATTATATTTGTGTCAAACCCTAATCGTATATGAAGAACGTCAGCGTTCAGTTAGAAAACCCTAGCAATAGATAAGAAACCCTAGAAACCGGTTCTTAAACCCTAATTTCGATTTCGAGAATTGAAAACCCTAATTCGAATTTCAAAAACCCTAACTTGGGATCTCAGAGACTTAAGTGTATTGATTATAATATTAATTAGGGTAAAGCTTAATTAATTAGTTAAGAAAACCCTAATTGCAAAATTTGAAACCCTAATTTGTAACTAGGGAAAACCTAATTGTGAGTTTAATAATTTTAATGTTAATTAGGAAACATTAATCCTAATTTTCAAGTTATAAGTAATTAGAAAGTTCTAATCTAATTAGGAAACCTAATTTCTAAATTAGAAAAATTATTTTATTTAAAACCCTAATTCATCGGTTATAAACCCTAATGTACCTTTCTGACCTTAATTGCTAAATTAGCAATTTTAATTAGGAAATAATAATCCTAATTAGCAAGTTTGGATTATGATTAGGAAATTTTATTATAATTATAGAATCCTAATTATAATTTAGAAATATTAATTTTCTATTTTAAAAACCGAAATTTGGAAATTTTAGAAATTAAATTACAAAGTTTAAGGGTTAAACCCTAAACCCTAAGGGTTAGGGCAAATACCATTTGTGCCATTAAAATTATAAGCCAAAAGTCTAAAATACCCTTATTGCATTATTGGAAGTAGCTTGCAAATCTTGCCCTAGTGTGAGTTGTTGACCAACTAAAGGCTATTCCATGTGCCTATATCTATTATTTCAGCCAACAGCCATATACACTACATCATGATTTATATAGATTAAAAGTAAGAGAAAGTATCACTTTATTTTCCAAACTTGTCCAAGGCCATTTTCCCTCTCTAAATTTTGGAATGAAAGTGAAAGGGGGTGAAAAGTTAAAATCATATCATCACATAACTCTCCATGATCAGAAACAAAGGTTCAGATTTAAGGATCAAGGCTCAAAATGGTATAGAACCCTATTTTTTAAAAATCATATGATCTCATGTTATTTGTTGTTGTTGATTGTTTAAAATTGTGTATTAAGATGTTATTGAGTGATCTGGGTTGTAATAACATGGAACCATAACATCTAGATGCACGAATTTAATATTTTCTAAAATCTGGAAAAGTTGAAAAATATGGATTGACAGCCATATGTTAGGGATCATTGATCTCAACCTGTTAATGATATGTTGTGTTTAAAGTTATAAACTTGTTGTCTGTTATGAGGAGAGTAGACTGGAAGTGGAATCACCTCCATACCATGTCTAGATCTCAAGATATACGTGGTTAAACATGGTTGACCGACCATGGAAAGCTGTTTATGGAAAACCCAGATTTTTCCAGGTAGGTCTGACAAGCTTTTTAAGGTCTCTGATTTTGCAGTGGTTTAATTGTTGGGCCAAGTTGTTGTATTGATGTTGTTGTCTGTCATATGGACTACATATATAAGCTTTTAGATCACCCAAATGAGTAATAGAATCAAAGTTATACTAGGTCAGACCTGGGTTGACCGATTGTCTTATAAAGAAATCTGGGAAACCCAGATTTCTCAAGAACACAAGTTTGACAAGCACTTTGACTGGCTCAAATCTTGAGTTGGTGATATTGTTAGACTGATATGATGTTATGAAGTTATACTATGACATCAAGACTACAAGTTTGAACTTTTATGTCACACAAAAAAATACATAGACTGCAAACTATAAGAATCCAAAGTAGGTACCTCGGCTGTTCTTCAATTTCTGGAAAACCTAAAAATTGAAGAACAACGTCTGATAGATTTTTGGAGACTTAGATCTCTCTGATCTGTTGTAGAATGGTCATAAACTTGGTATGCTATTGTAGTATTACATAAGTACTACAAATTGAAAACAAATTTCAGCCCAGAAAACAATAAGAACATAGATTAAAAACCTGTCAAACTTAGTACCTTTAGCACTGACAAGAAATCTGGGCTTTTCCCAAGAACACCTATAGCGACGGTTCTGTCGCTATAGGGCCCCTTTAGCGACACTTATTTTCAGAAAATGAATTCTTTTAATAAATAAATAGAAAGTAATAGTTTTTAATTATTAAAAATATATAATAAATTACTAAAAATTATTTTAAAGTCCGAAAATTAGTTTTTAATTATTTTGAGTATATTTCATAAATATTTAATATTTTTGGAATATAAATGGTATTTAATTTATTTAATTATAATATTAAATAAATTATTTAAAATAATTTTAATACTTTAAAAATCATGAAAAATAATATTATGGTATAAGAAAATATTTTAAGTTATTTTTAATAAATTTTGATATTTTGTGATGAAATTCATTAATAAATTAATATTAATGGAAATTAGTTTATTTAATAAATATATTAAATAAATTATGGAAAAATAGAATTAATGATTTAAAAATATTTTAAGTTATAAAATATAACTTTTGATATTTTGTCATGAAAATATTAATATTTTGATATTAAAAGCAATTATCGGATAATGGATTTAAGTGTTTAAAAATCATATAAATATGATTTTAAAGTATTAAAAATACTTTGTGATATTATAAATATATTATAATATTATGTTATGATTTTTATTAATATTTAATGTTAAATAAATATTAATGATAAAGGATTTATGTGGTATTTAATTATTTTAAATACGTTATTAATGATTGAAAAATTCATGATAAATAGTAGTAATTATTTGAAAATTATTACGAGCTTATAAAAAATATTTTGACTGATAATATAATTATCTAAGATAATTGTTAAGTGTTCAGGCAGAGTTTAATTGAACTTAAACTCGATATTTGTCCGACTAGACCGTCGGGATGTTAGAATGTTGTCGGATTCAACTCAAACTTAAATAGTTTGACTTGATGATAAGTTTTATGTGCTATATGTACTGATAGGGTTATGTGATAATGTGTTTAGATTATTTTAAATATTGCGATGAAATTATTCTAACTTATAGATAAATATTATTTATATATTAGGTCGTCAGACAAAGCTTATTAAATTGCGTAACGATAATCAACGATTCGAGCAAGTTTTACTTAACTCTACTAAGAGTTGTTTCATTCAGATATGCTTATGGTTAATCATTGCTGATTTCTATTGTAGAATTGTACTATGTACATATTGCATGTATAAGTCAGGTATGAAAGGCTGGTCACCTTCATTACCATTCGGTCCAGATATATTTGTTCATGTTTAATACTTGTTCAATCAAAAGTTTGTTCGTGCTAATTCACAACTATATTGATGAATTATAGCCAGCTTATTATTCAGGCTCTTTCAATCATGATATATCCTTAAATAAATTTAAACTTGCTGGGCAACCTTCATGCTCACCCTTGTTATATCATGATAAACATTGCAGATTAAGGAGATTACGTCGAATACAAGGAAAGGTTAAAGACAGTTCCAGTTTAAAGTTAATGTGTGTGATTAGATTTATAATAGTATTGTATGATAATAATGTTATGTGTTAGTCAAGTTATGAATTTATGTATAAGTTAAGGTTACTTGACCTTTGAGAATTGTGTGTAAAGTTTATTGTATAAAAATATATGTTTATATCTTCCGCAATAGTTATAGAATGATTATACCAGATCCGTGGTGATTTGGGACCCGGATTTGGGGCTGTCACACAACCGAAGTCGGTGATCGAAGTACGTAGCTTTCTGGGCTTAGCTGGTTATTATCAGAGATTCGTGGAAGAATTTTCTCGAATCGCTACTCCATTAACTCAGCTGACTCGGAAAGATAATAAATTCGTATGGAGCGAGGAATACGAAAAGAGTTTCCAAGAGCTCAAGAGGAGACTCATTTCGGCACCTGTTCTGATAATACTATCTGGTTCGGATGAATTTGTTATCTACAGCGATGCTTCAGGAAAATGACGTGTTCTCATAAAACATGGGAAAGTTATAGCCTATGCCTCGCGACAACTCAAAGAATATGAGAGGAATTATCCTATTCATGATTTGGAGTTGGCAGCAGTCATTTTTGCGTTAAAGATCTGGAGACACTATCTGTATGGGGAGAAAGTGGAGATCTATACAGATCATAAAATCCTCAAATATTTCTTCACCCAAAAGGAACTCAACATGCAGCAACGACGTTGGCTCGAGTTGTTGAAAGATTACGATCATACCATCCAATATCATCCTAAAAAAGCAAACGTGGTAGCTGACGCATTGAGTAGAAGATCATATGCGGGTACGAGTGCGATGTTGTTAATACAAAGGCCCATTTGTATGACTTACAAAGAATTGAGATAGAGGTAAAGGCTCCAACTACCCACATGATGATATCAAACATATGAGTAGAACCGAATTTAATCGATAAAGTTAAAGTTGTTCAAGCTACGGACCTGGAGCTGATACGTATGAAGAAGAAAGTACAAGAAGGTGTTATTCCAGAAGTAAGAATCGACGAAGAACGAATACTTCGAGTTAACTCCAGACTTTGCGTTCTTAACGATTCTGACTTGAAGCATAGAATCATGATGGAGGCATACAACACACCGTTTGTAATCCATCTTGGGAGTACCAAAATGTATCACGATCTTTGACATACATTTTGGTGGAGCAATATGAAGAGAGAGATCGCAGAGTTTATCTCGAGGTGTTTAACTTGTCAACGTGTAAAGACGGAGCATTAAGTGCCGAATGGTCCATTGCATCCACTTGAGATTCTGAAATGGAAGTGGGAACACATTACCATGGATTTTATTAGGGGTCTTCCCAAGGTTTCTCAAGGCATAGATGCGATTTGGGTTATTGTTAATAGATTAACCAAGTCTGCTCATTTCTCGCCTATACGGGAGACTTATTCCCTTGAACGTCTTGCTCGTATGTACGTGAATGAGATTGTGAGATTGTATGGCATGCCAATATCTATAGTTTTTGATCGTGACCCAAGATTCACTTCAAGATTTTGGGTCAGTTTGCAGAAAGCTATGGGCACAGATTTACGATTTAGTTCAGCATACCATCCTTAAACGGAAGGGCAATTAGAAAGGACTATTCAAACTCTTGAAGATCTATTAAGACTCTTTGTCCTAGATTTCAAATGGAGTTGGGATAAGTACCTACCATTGGTGGAATTATCTTATAACAACAGCTATCAGGCAAGTATAGGTGTGGCTCCATTTAAAGCATTGTATAGACGAAAGTGTCGCTCTCCAATATGTTAGGATGAGGTGGGAGAAGTAACATTGTTGGGACCAGAGTTGGTACGTATGACTACAAAGAAGATCTAAATGATCTGACAACGTATACAAATGGCACAGGATCGATAAAAGAGTTATGTGGATCTTCATCAAAAGGACGTGAAATTTAATATTGGGGATCATGTATTGTTACGTGTTGCTCCATGGAAGGGAGTTACAAGATTCGAAAAGAGAGGAAAGCTCAATCCACGATTTGTTGGTCCATTTACAATTCTTGACCGAATAGGAAATGTGGCCTATAGACTCGCATTACCTCTAAGCATGTCTCATGTTCATAATATTTTTCACATATCTGTGCTTCGTAAATATGTGAAAGACCCAAACCACATTATTGAGTTAGAACCAGACGAGATAGCCGAAGATTTAACGTACGAGGAGATACCTGTCAAGATCTTGGATAGGAAGGATCATGTCCTACGCACAAAGATTATACCACAAGTTAAAGTTTTGTGGTGGAACCATGCTATTGAGGAAATGACCTGGGAGTTAGAATCGGAAATGAAAATGAGGTATCCTCACCTTTTTGAAACACCAGGTACGTACATCAATTTTGAGGACGAAATTTCATAAGGAGGGGAGGTTGTAAGACCCCAATTTTTTATTAATAAAATTAAATTTACTCTAATTATTATTGTGAATAATAAGGTGTTAATTTGATATAATACTTTAGTTGTGGGTGAAATGTGCAAATTTTGCAAAATAAGCAAGTGGTTATAAAATATTCATTGTTATCGGGGAATATTCGTTTGGTCGTTGAACATTCTTGCTGTCGGGAAATATTCATACGATGGCGTAGCCATTTGTGGGTCCCATAACGAAAAACGGTCAGATGAAGAAAACAATAAGCTTGAGTTTTTATAAATAACGGCGTAGTTATTACCATTAACACTGTTGAAATACCCGGTGGTTAAAATATAGTAATACGCGTGGTTTCACAGTAGCACACGGTATTGCACAGTATTTTTGAATTATTGATTCTTACGTAAGAAGGCACTACTCAATAATTGTTACAGTAATTACTATTCAATATTTTATTTTATTGATTAAATAATTGCTACGTTGATATTTTATATGATTGTTGTTTCAATAATTATCATTGTACAGTATTTTTTATTATCAGATCAATAATTCATATTATTTGAATAATATTATTAGATAGTATTATTGACACTGTCTAAGGAAGTTCTGTCTAGGAAAGGGGTTTGGTCACCTAATTGCACGCCAGTAAGGAGAAATCCTTATCGGAAAGTCCCCTCTTTCCTGAGAACGACCTAGTTGTCATAATTGTGATTGTGTAATATTATTTGTGAATAATTATGATAAGAAAATATTTATTTGTATGTGGATTTAAATGAATGAATTAATGCTGAGGTGTTTTATCAGTATTTTGTCGGAAGGGAGGTATTAAAAATCGTCCGTATGTGAATTTCGGATATTTTTTTATTGGAATTTGGAAAAATTTCTTCTACAAAGTTGTAGAGAATTAAATTTTCTATGAAATAGATATGAGATTCGAATTTTTCTGATAAAAGAGCTATTTATTATGAATTATTAAAGTTTTGGGAAATAAATGTTTTTATTAAAAATATGGTGGGCCCCACTTTTGGTTGGTGAGAAATGTGCTAAAATTTTATTTCAAAAGTGGTGGGCGTGAATAGTAGCAGGTAAAGCCATAAGATAGCAGGTCAGTCTGCTTTGGTATTCTAAGCATTTTTCTATAAATAGGGTGCTTAGTTAGAATTGAAAATACACCAGAATCATAAGCTTTCTCTCTCTATATTATCGAGCGTATTTTGTGAGTATTTAGATACTTTGAGAGTTGCTATTTAGTACGAGTTCCTTCAGCATTATATCTGATATTTCAGGCAGAAGTACTATTCTTTTGAGGTAAGGGATGTTATTTCTTCGTAAATGATGTTTTTCTTTCAATATCATTATGCCGAAATATTGTTATGAATTTTATTATGAAATTTTTACCTTTTCATGTCGAGATTACTATTCATGTATACGACACTATTCACGTATACGGTACTATTCACGAAGTATGATTATTCTTGTGGAATTTTTATATTTTTGTGTCGGGGTTACTATTCACGTATATAACACTAATAACGTATATGACACTATTCACGAATATGACACTATTCACATAAAAATGAAATTTTCTTTTTTTTTTGTCCAAGATGTATATTATGGTTACTATCTTTGATTGTATCCATATTTTGATCTTCATTCTTGAATTTTATTCAGATATGATTTATTATGGAGTATTTTTGAACTTGGATAAACCAAAGTACGAATCTCTAATTTTTGATCTTTTATCTCACTGGATTCGTTTTCTTTAAAATATTTTTCATCATCCTCAATCCTAAATGGTGATATAACTGAATTTCTTTGGCCTGTAGTGCAAAGATGAATGATTATCTGATGAATATCTTTGGCCCGTAGTGCAAAGATGGACATGTGTTAAGATGAACATGATCAACTGTTGATACAAATAAATATCTTTGACCTGTAGTGCAAAGATGAATATTTGATTTAAGATGTATATTGATTGATGTTACTGGGATAGAATATTGATGATGAACTTTTAAATTCATAGATGATAGTAGATTTCATTCTCTACTTAACTCTTCTAATGAATTGTTATTTTCGCTGTGAATATTAATCTAAAACTTGTTGTCGATTATATTTTATCTAATTTGTTGAAGGCTAATGATAATTTGTTCTATATTATCTTAGTCATAATATTCTTTACTTTACTAGTTGAGCTCACCCTTTTCCTTTTTGTTCCATTTTTCTTCTCAGGAGGCCAGAATATAGTACTAGTCAGGGTGTGGAGTGATGTTTCGAGACAGTTGTTTTAGCAGTCCTCACTATTTTTGTAAAATAGTGTATCAATAATTGTAATGAGGACTTATTTGAGTTTGAATACTGTCTAGATGACAGTATTTGTATTTAAACTCACAGCATATGTGTTGTCGTATTTTGTATGACAATTATAATAATGAAGTTGTAGTTATTTTCTATACCATGTATTGGCGACTCAGAATGGGTGATGTATACCTATTTTGGGGGTGTCACAGTTACTGCCAATAGTTTGTGTTTATCAGGGTTGCCTGACCCTCGCTAAAATATACAGCAGCGGATGAAATCCTTGCTGGGGATAACTTCAAGGCTGCTTGACCTTCGTTGTCGTGTGCATCAACGGCTGAAATCATCGGATGGCTTCCGATGCTTCGATGGATTTTCCTGCCATCGGCTGAGTGTTGTTGATAAGTAGGTTTTATACCTACTTAGTGGATAGCAATTCACGAGAATTATGCTCATCTCAAGTAGACTTTAGTATGTTTTTAGTTGCATGTTACATTTATTTTGCAATATTCGTAATTAGAACTCCTCCGGTAGACCTGGCAATTTAGGATCAGGCCCGCGGGCCGCCCGTAGAAACATGGGCCATGGGCCGCAATATTTTAGCCCAACAAAATGTGGGCCATTTTAGCCCGGCCCATTTTCGGTCCGGCCCGTGACATATTTTCACACTTTTTCAGTGGAGACTGCCATCATGTTCTAAAGCAACATCATTAATTACCTGCTGCATGCCACATATATAAATGAACTAGCTACTCAAAGACCCTACAACAACCGGATCCCTTATGTGCTTATATATATATATATATATATATATATATATATATATATATATACTTAGTCCTAACCATTAATGGTTAAACAACTCCTTGTGTTACCCTTTTCTTCCCTTCATTTGTTGCTGCTTGCATTTGTCAAAGGGGTATTCCCAATTAAACATGTGAAGAACCAAATGGAAGACTTTATCTTCTAAAAGAATTAATATATCAATTATTAAAAGATTTTGCAAAAATAAAAAAAATTAAAGGAAGAAGCCCGCGGCCCGGCCCAACCCGGCCCACTGGCCTAGCAATTTCAGCCTAGCAAAACCCGAGCCATTTTGGCCCGGCCCGTTCTCGGCCCGGCCCGCCCGTTTGCCGAGTCTATCCTCTGGTATGGAAGTGTAGGAAATGGCATAATTTGGCATTGGCAATGTGGTATGTGTGACACCCCGAAATCCGGTCTATTTTCACATTCGGATTCCGTACGTCACTATCCCATTTTCTTCCAAATATACATCATTATATACTAAAATATAATAACATATATTCTAAAATCCCAGGTTCTATAACCACAAAACCTCTTTCATTACAAATAATGATAATTACATTATTCTTTACATCTTGCACAAGTGACTTTCATCCGCCACCAAGGATACATAAACGTTCATTAAACTAGTCTATAGTTTAATTCTATCATTCTATATTACAAGTCTTCACTTGCTCTTCATGCACATTCACATACTGAATGGCACTTCGTTTGAATACCGCTCAGCTTGATCTTTACGGGATCCTTAAGTTCTTTCTAACATCATTCGCTGAAAATATTTTTATTTAAAGCAAGTGTGAGCATTCAATTGCCCAGCAAGTCATAACAGTTGAACAAACAACTTCAAGAGTGTAAACATTCTTTAGAACTTCAATAACCGAACAAAAGTTATGAAGCAGCTTGAATAATAAGAATAGTCTTGATTCCTATCATTTTAAAACATTAGTCACATGCACTTTGAAATACTTTCATTCTCTACTTTCTTTCATGCACAATCGGCCTGGCTAGAATCAATAGCACAGACTTAACAATAACGGTCCATGTATAAACCGAACATACTTGTATTGAACAGTTCGATCACAAAACAGTTCATCTCATAAAACACCGAAGTGCTCACATTGTGGCTCAAGGCCATACTACCATCTTGTACAAATATCACACATTCATACATAGACAGAACCTCTCAAGTTCAACATCTGAGAAGTTTTAGAAACTAGCATTCATTTAAAATATGAATGAAGTTAGGAAACTTGCCTTACGCATAGCTACAACTTACAGTTTACGCTGAAATGCCTATTCCAAAACCCTATATAACAAATAAGGAAATAACAAGTACACCAATTAGTCATATACTTGACTTACGCATTGGTTTACTTAACTTTACTTCTTAAGGTTCGCGTTCTTGTAATTTAAGCTTACGCGACTAACTTTCATTACCAGATTATGGCTTTATGACATACTGAGATGTCTTACTCAACACGTTCATCATCTTTGATGATTCACATTCTTATCTTCTTCTTATACTTCTCTAGGACTCAGCACACATCGCTTTTCTGCTAGTAGTCCATATGGTACTCTGAGTGGTTTCCCACAAACAACCAACAAACAAGTTCCCGTCTCATCTACACTGCCCACACAGTGAGTTAGATCGGTTGCCAGTTTTGTATATACCTTCGCTCTCTGAAGGAATTGTTTAGCCCAGCTCCCATATGTCAACCATCAAAGGTTACGATTGTACTACAACCTAACTTACCTTAACTTATCCGAACCATTAAACTATAATGTTCGTTAAGTCAACTTCTTATTCCTTATGGCTTTCTGGCAACTAAATGCCATACCTCAGGAATCATTCTTTATTGTCTAAGTCATACAATCTTTTGTATACTCGGAACGATCATTCATTGTCAATACTATGAGACCATAACGTTAAACATTTCATATGAACTTATTCATATCTTACAACGTCCGGTTCCCTCAACTCGGAACATTGTCCTAGTTATATTTATTAACTCGGCTTCTTAACGTTATACGTTATTATCTCCAATTTAGTTTCTTCACTGTTCACGGTTAATCAACATTCTTTATTACATTACGGTTAAACCATACACAGGGTGTAGGTTCTGTCCGTTTAACACTCTCTTACACTCAACCCTTACGCTGGTTAAAGTGTTCAGTGCTTACTTTTCATTCTATCATTCTCACCCGACTTATATTCGGCTTTCAGTAATCTTATTACCGTTCGTTACGGCTCTCTTGATACCATTCGTATCTTACTTACTACCTTCATCAACGTCTATGTCATACAACCACGGTATACTTAGAACGTTCGTCCAACGCGAATACAATTCACAAGGATCGTTTACGTATTCAACGTTTTACTTGTTCGTCTTTTAATCTCTCATTCAACCTTTACTCAAGGTTTCAATTACTTTCATCATTATCCATCCCATGAACCCCATGTTCATTATTCTTTCTTAATGTCAAAGCCATACCGTTCATTGTATGCTAAAACCAATCGTTCATTGTAACTACGTTGCGTTCATAGCGTCTATACGCTTTACATTCATCTCTCAATGCCATGTCATAACATCAAAATGTTATACATTAACATCGTCAACCAACGTCTAAGGAATCACAACCATAGCAATCCTTCACGTTCGTTTATCACGACTACGGTCCCCGAACATCGGTTCCGTAACCCATATCTACATTCTTTGTCTTTTATTCTCGTTTAATCTTTTCGTTCAACCTTTGCTAAAGGTTTAAAACACTTGACTAAGTGTTACATTACGTGAACTATATGTTCATACTTCTTTCTTACACATCCCCCAGTATTTGAGAAATAAAATTCTCATTTCTGGGCAGTGCCTTGCACTGGCGCTGCGGCACCGTGCCCTTCCTTTCCTCTCGCGATGCGGCGCGAGCTACTTCTCTCTCTTCTCTTTTCGGCCTGGCGCTGCGGCGCCAAGTCCTTCTTTTCCTCTCGCACTGCGGTGCCACTCTCTAGAAGTGTATGACCGAGCTCGCGCTGCGGCGCCCCTTCTCGCGCTGCGGCGCCAAGACAAAAACCTAGGAAATTTTTGTAAGTGTTAAGTCAAGTTTGAGATGCTTACTTTACGATCTCATAACTTCTTCGTTATAACTCGGAACGAGGTCGTTCTAAAGCCATTCTCTTCCTTATCTTACGTACTTTAATATGCCTTGAATAGAACTTCATTCTGAATCCGTTAACATGCCATTCAATTGGCTTAATCTTAACCCTTTGTTCATTTTACGCTTTTAACGTTCTTCGTTCGTTCGTCCGTAATTCGGTCATCCGAACTCGAAATTCGTTCGTTCTTGAGTCCACGACTCACGTTTTATACGTTCTCTTACATTCTTATGAAACCCTACACATTCGAGTTCATTTACTAACTTTCAAATTCTCGTTCGTCTTTTACGAAAATTTCGCCATAACTTCGTTATAGCTCAATTTAAATCCGTTCTTCATGAACGTTTCTAACGCTCCTAACCAAGCAAGAAGCAACTAACTTATACACGATGGTTTTAAACTTGTCCATCAACAACATTTACACTACGATGGTTTTTAAATTTGTCCATCAACAACGTTCTACGCGTTCTTCGCGTGTTCTTCGTGTTCTTTGTTTTTAATCGATATTTTGGATTACGATTTCACTTTTTCTTGGAATTTGATGTTATAGAACACCATTCCTTACTTAATTCACCTACTCGTTCATAATATTCATTCGGATTGCTCAAAATCCTCACGAATCTTATACTTGCTTAAGAAATTTATAAACTAAATTTCTTATTTCTCATTTCTTATTTTCTCATAATTTCAACCATATGAAGTCATTACTAACATCTTTTACTCCTTATTCTCATTAAGTTATGTTTTAAACATATTAAACTTAAAGAAAATAGTAGAAGAAACTAGGGTTCGGATTACTGTTCTTCTTTATTTCTCTTCCGTTAGACAAAGCCGGCGATTTGCTAGCTTTTCTATTTCACGATCATTTTTGATCCGAGCGTTCATGATCATGCTCTTCCTTCTCCTCTCCCAACCGAGCTCTCTCTCTCTCTCTCTCTCTCTCTCTCTCTCTCAAGTTCTAGGATTTTCAAAATCTAGAAAATGAAAGTTAAGCTTTCTATTTATAGAAAACCAAAGCAAGGGCAAAATAGTCATTTCCCCCCTAACCTCCTTACTATTCCAAACTTTGCAACCAAGTTTACTTGGCCACCACCCTTACTTGGTGGCCAAGTGGCCGCCCCACGTGCCCATGGGTTACCCCATGGGTTGCCCCAATGGTTCTTACCCATTCGTTTACCCATCGGTTCGATCCGCGGTTTTTTTTCTTGTTTGGGCCTTAACCCTAATTCTTATTGGGCCTAACTTGGGCTTAACTTCACAAATCATTGGGCTTGACATAATCCATGTCCAATTGAATTCTACAAAAGTCTATGAACACAAAGTCCATTAAGACTAATCGTATTAACGCATTCCATTCTCGTATGCTCGTATCTCTTCGTATATTGTTCGTACGATATTCGTATTATACGTCGTACTAATCTTCGTAATATACTCGTATGAAGTTGTAGGATTGTGTAGGAAATATTAAAGTCCATTGTGAATTGACAAAGCCCAAATGTAAGAATGGTTAAGTCCAATATAATTTAATGTGCAAGTCCAAGTATTTGTAATGTGAATCCCAAAGTAAATTAATGTAAGCCCAAAAGGGATTAAGTTAGGTTAATTAAACCTAAGCCCAAGCTAAGATCCAATGAGTTAAGGTGATCCACGGGGCAACCCATGATCATGTGGATAATCTTGGTGACCAAGCATTTTGTGTAATGACCAAGACATTAATGTGATGACCAAGTAAAGGAAGTAAGGAGCAAGTAATATTAAGTGCTAAGCAAGAGATAAGCTATGTAATAAACAAGTAGCTTAATAGTTAAGTAAGTGTGGTGGATAAGCAAAGTGCTTATGTGTGATTAACAAGTAGACTTAATGATTAAGTAAGTGTGAGGGCCAAGTATATGTGGTAAGCAAGTTAACTTAATGCTAGGTAATGAATAGTAAGGAGGTGGAAGCATGTTATAGTGTCTAAACTACCCTCACTTTAATATGCCTATAAGTAGAGAGAGCTTGGATCCATTTTGTTGG